>CATIVE010000136.1:0-28062 GCA_949628195.1 Phasia obesa | reverse complement strand
TGTCCCCATATGTGACGTCAATTTAATATATGAACCATTTGAACCATTGTAGACAATCACTTTGAAATTAGACAGAATGTCCAATATTTATAATCAGAAATTAAATATTTATTATTAGAAGTTAAAGGGTGTCCCAATAGTTGATGTAATTTGATGTATATTGCAAAACCTTTGAACCATAACAGAGACGCGATTGAAATTTACAAAGAACCTGTATATATAACTCCTTTATAACATCAAGTATATAATTTAAATTTGGAAACTAAAGGGTGTCCCCTTAGTTGATAAAATTTTACCTATCTAGCCCTACCTTTTGAACCGTTATAGACAAACACTTGAAAATTAGACAGAATCTCCACTACTATGTCCGGCATAATAACATTTATAAATATTTAAAGTTATAAAGGATGTCTCAATAGTTGATGTAAATTGATGCATATGGCCAAACTTTTGAACCGTTTTAGACAGACATTTGAAATTTACAAAGAATCTATCCTTTAAAATAAGTGTTTATTTTAAAATTTTACATTAAAGGGTGTTCCCTAGGTGATATTGTTTAACCTATATGGCCATAGCTTTGGAACCGTTACTCTTTATTGCTGTGTCAGTAATAATAAGTGTAAACAAATAAAGGGTGTCCTCATATCTGAGGTAATTTGTCGTATATGGCTTTATCTGCTAAACCGTTATGGATAGACATTTGAATGTACAGAACGTATATTACTATGTTCGTTAGAGCAACAAGTATAAAAGTATTTGATTTGAGTACTATTTCTTACAGATTACTTCCTTTTAAATTGTTAGATAAGAATTGATGCACATATATTTGTTTTGTAGGCGGTTTTTTTTTTGCAAGAATTATAATAATAGTGTAGTTCCACAAAGTAAAAATACAAATCAAATACAACTTTTATTCAATTGGCTATTTTATCATATATTTCATATTTTGTCATTTTTCAATTTCAATTCATAATTTTTCATTATTTTAAAACAGCGCCATCTGTTGAGCAACCGTGTTTAAAATATCCCATTTACAAGAATAAAAGAAAGACCGACTAACAGACAGGAAATAAGTTTCTGTTTTATTATATGTATAGATGTTTCATTATATTAAAATTGATTGAAGCCTAGCTAAAAAGGGATCTGTATACGTGGCAACGCCGACGCTTGAAGCAAAATTCGATTACGGGTGCCCTTTCGACTTATGGCGTACTTCAATGTTTTTCTTTGGTACCGAATAGATACCCGTATGTTACGACTAAATTATTTTCATCAAGTCTCGTGCTGCCTTTAGCCTTTTTTTCGATCATAGTGATATCAAAATGCTGAATTTCTTACTCAGCACAGAGTCTTTCGTAATTGCGCACAATTACTATTGCAAGCACATTTTTTATATATGTCTGCGAGTGGTCCTTAGCCAGAGCGCAAGAGATTTACACCGTATTAGCCTCTTCCAGGCAGAGTCAGCAAGTACCGTCTTCTTGGATTTGGTTCTTGGCCAGATGATACTCGAAAGTTTACTTGACCTGTCAGTAAAGCATTTACTTTAACCCGTTTAAATTATCCCGATTATATCCTAGCATTTTTCTAGCCCTCCTGCCGAAGATATAGTGAAGCAGACTAGAAGTTTTGTTGGGGATCGAATGCACAACCCCAGTGTGATAGGCTAGATAGCACCCTTGGTTTTATGCATGCAAGAATATTACTGCCATAATTCCGGAGCAATTTTTTTATCGTTTATTGTACGTTTCAAGAAATGTTCATTCGTGATCCAGATGCATTGAGCTTTCGAGAATTTTTTATTAAAATGTTGGAGTTTATAATTAAATGTAAAAAAATAAAACAGCATTGATTTGTTTATTAAAATGCTTTGTCTACTTCATTTTCTTTATTTAATTATTCGGAAAGTTTCTTTTTTTACTTCCTTTAAAGTCTAAACACGTTTTCCTGAAGTTCAGCAGCTTTGATTATAATCTTATTAATCTACAACTGAATTTCCATGCCAAATCAATAGCTTTTTGCCGAATTGATGAACTTATTATACCCTATGCAGATGGAAAGGGTATATATAAGTTTGTCATTCCGTTTGTAATTTCTACTACTAATATACATACTAATATTATGAATTCTTATACAAAGGAAAGTCAATCTCCGTCCGTCCATTCGAACACGGTTGAAAATGCTTTTCTGATGATTATAAATAACCTTTGAAAGTTCTAAGTATATCATTCTATCAAATATAGTGCCGGATATTTTGCTATTGCTATTTAGAGACATTGGTCAATAAATAGTAAGGATATTGTGAGAAAGGCGATGGTCTAAATTTGCTTTACTTTGTAAAGGGTTCGCGATCTAACGTTTTTTTTTTCACCTAGTGCTTATTTCGTGAATGGTAACACTTAGCTCATGTCTGATTTGACAGATAATTAGTTTTATCCTTCGGCTGAACGAATATGGTTGTGTATACTCTGAACAACGTGGGTCTGCGATCGACTTACAGAAGATGCCGATTTTGCTTATTTTGATCTTGGCGGGTATGTAAACAAGCAAAATTATCGCATTTGGGGCACAGAAATCCCGCACGCATACATTGAAAAGCAAGCTGATGCACCAAAAACGAGTCACTGTTTGGTGCGGATTTTGGTCCAGAGGCATAATTGGGCCATTTTTATTCGCAAATGATTAAGGAGTGGCCGTTACAGTCAATGGCGATCGTTAACGGGCCATGTTGAAGGAATTTTTGTTCACAAAAATTGAAGAGGAGGATATTGGCAACATTTGGTTTCAACAGGACGGCGCTACATGCCACACAGCCTAAGCTACACTCGATGTTTTGCGCCCTGTTTTTGAAGATCGCATTATCAGCCGCAGAGCTGATGCCGTTTGGCCAGCTCGGAGCTGCGATTTGACACCGTTGGATTATTATTTGTGGGGTGCCGTCAAAGATAAGTGTTACGCCGACAAGCCAGATACAATTGACGCTTTAAAGGACAATATTCGTGAAGTCATTGGTGAAATACAGCTGCACACAATAGATAATATGCTTAAAAATTGGACCGATCGTGTAGGCTACAGCATGGCCAGCCGAGGCAGCCATTTGAATGAAATTATTTTCCATTATTAACCGGAAGGATTGTACTTTCAAATAAAAAAAGAAATTTGAGAAAATATTCCGTATTTATTTTATAGCATTTTCAAAAAAAAAGTTATTTGGCGGACCCAATATATTGAAAAGCGAAATTTCAGAAAAAAAAACTCTAGATAACCAATAAATCGGCATTTTACAAAACAATTGAAACTTCACCAATTGAAATATCACTCTGTTAGTTCACCAACACTTTTAAATTCGATTGAAAAAATTGTAATTTATTTAAAAATCGAAAATGGGCAAAATGCCAGAAACTATCTTTAAATTTTAAAGGCCGATGTTGATTATCACACAAATTATTTAGGAAATTATTTTCATTTTTTTTTATTTTGATAATATTGGTATGGTTCAATATCGGCCAAATGGCCACCGCGAGCTTGGCGGCACTCCTCCATCCGATGCTCCAAATTTTGATGACGCTGAGGCATTATTGAGGTTCTATGCCGTTAATGTGCCAAATTATCTTATCATTTAGCTCCTGCATTATTGCTGGCTTATCCACGTACACCTTTTCTTTCAAATAACCCCAAAGAAAGAAGTCCAACGGTCTTGTCGGCCAATTGACATCGCCACCACGTGAGATAACACGGCCCTTGAATTTATCACGCAAAAGGGCCATTGTTCCGTTAGCTTTGTGGCAAGTGGCACCCTCCTGTTAAAACCACATATCTTTCACATCCATATCTTCCAATTCGGGCCATAAGAAGTTCGTTTGCACATCACGATAGCGATCACAATTCACAGTAACTGCCTGACCGGCCTGATTTTGGAAATAATACGGCCCGATGATGCCGCCAGCCCATAAACAGCTCCAAACAGTCACTCTTTGTGGATGCATTGCTTTTTCGACAATCACTCTTGGATTATCATTCGCCCAAATGCGACAATTCTGCTTATTAACGAATCCACTGAGTTAAAAATGTGCCATATCACTGATGATTTTCTTCAAGGATTGATCATCCACTGTTTCCATTTCTTGCCACCATTGTTCGATTGTGTATCTTTCCATGGTTCAAATTGAGTTAGTCTAAAATTGAGAAAAATCAAAAAAGAACTTAACGTTTAGGTGTGGTTCACATTCAACATCGGCCCCTTAAAATTGAACAACCCGATATATTTAAATAAAAAATTCGCAAAAGAAACACCTTTTTCCAGCATATCACATTTATCTCCAAAATTTACCAAAAAAAAAAAAAAATCAATCAAAAATGCTCAAATAAAATTGAAGGCCGCAAGAGTAAGTAAAAACCGATTATAAAGTGTTTTGATATTAGAAGCATAACAGCGTTAGGCAATATCTAACATCACTATGGTGAAGGGTATATAAGATTCGGCATGGCCGGTAATATCACTCTTACTTGTTATACCCTTCACCACAGGTGGAAAGGGTATATATAAGTTTGTCATTCCGTGTGTAATTTCTACAATATTCATTTTCGACCCCATAAAGTATATATATTCTGGATCCTTATACATTGATTAAGCGATGTCCGTCTGTCCGTGTTAGTGTTGTAATGTCATTTGCCAAGGCACCAGAAGAGATACAAAAAATTTAAGCACGCCAATCTGTCAGGTATAGTTTCGAAAATTTTGGTATTGCAATTCAGCAACATCGGATCATTCCTTTGGAGGCTACGGGCCAAAAACCACGCCCACCTATATTTTTTTACGTTTTTTTTTTAATTTTTTTCAACTTTAATGATTCTGTTTTGCCTTTTTTTTGTCAAATAAATATTAGACTGCGACAGGTAGATCGCAAGGAGTGCATACAGATCTCGGGGGATTAATAACCCCCTGCGAGGGGCGATTTTTGTTTGTTTTTAGATTGGTAGGGTTTTTCTGCTTTGCTTTGTATTAGTGACCTTAATAGAAAGCAATACGCATAGAGGTAGCCAATGGACCCACAGGGTACCTACTGATAAATAGGAGCAGTTAAAAGGACCCCCCATGTGTCAATATGAGGAATTTTTTTTTGTAAGGGTTTTTTTTTTGCTTTAGTCTGACCATTCTTAATATTGCAGAAAGATCCTAAATTTAACAAAAAAATTTCAATAAATTTAAAAAAAATGTTTGTGAAAATTTTTTTAAAAAAAATTTTAAAATTTTTTTACAAAAAAATTTACAAAGCATTTTAAAAAGATTTTTTACAGAAAAATATTCGAAAAAAAATTTTTTTAAAAATTTTCCAACAAATTTTCGAATAAAATTTTTAAAAAAATATTTTTACAAAAAATTTTTACACACAATTTTCGAAAAATTAAAACAAAAATTTCAATATTTCTTTGAAAATGAAAATCATGACTGTAACATAACATATATTTAATATTAAGAATTTACATATGTATGTAGGTGTGTATATAGAGTAACATATTTTTTAAATGCGTTTGATTTTTAAATAGATGATATCTCTGTTTTAAAACCTAGGTGCATTAAACATATAGACATCATCAGAATACCTACTACAAACTGTCAAAAATAAAACGATTATTTTGAAGTCAGCAAAGCTACATGGCTACACGGTCACCGTTGTGGCTGTCGTCAACTTAGTCTAATTTCTATTTTATTCAACAAAAGAAAATGTCACAAAATTGTAAATTACAATATTATAATTTTTTGAAAAAGTTATTTAATTTTATAAAAGCAAAATAAGTATTTCTACAACAATGTCAGAGTTTACGATGTAGCTGTCGTCTTCAATATCATTAAGTAGCTGACAACACGGCGACAATTGTAGCAAACGGAATTTGTTTTCATTTGTCTTCTATTTCTTTAACTCATGAATAATGATTTTTTCTCATACGACTTTATTTAAGTAAAGAGTCAACAATATGGATAATGCTGTACATGTCTGGATAAATAAAATCACCGTGGTGAAGGGTATAGAAGATTCGGCACGGCCGAATATAGCACTTTTACTTGTTTTATTTAAATTTATTATATTAAAGTTTTTCATTAATTTTTTTTTTTGTGATGTTTAACAACACTGAACAGCCTTTAGGTCAGCATTTAAGTATGGCATCTACTAGTACATAGTTAACTTTTTTTTTGTCTATTATATACTAAGTATTCTTTAGATTTTTTGAAAGACACCACAACCCATATTTAGTGATTTTGTCGCCTTCGTACGTGACCATGTTGGAATTTTAATAAATTTGTTCACAATTTACCACAAGTTTCTTTGTCAAAATTGGAACAAATTGCCCGAAGTTTTTGTTCGATAATGCACAGTGGAAGAAACGAAAAATAATATAACATTCTGGCAAAATTATTTCTTTTTGAAGGACATACAGA
Source organism: Phasia obesa (assembly GCA_949628195.1). NCBI lineage: Eukaryota > Metazoa > Arthropoda > Insecta > Diptera > Tachinidae > Phasia > Phasia obesa. Next base: position 21,623 of record CATIVE010000136.1, on the reverse strand, counting down.
TGTGAAATATGTAGTTCGTTTGGTAGTAAAGATATTTCAAATTAATTTGTTTGTGTGTTTCAGGCTGTTAACAGTAAAAACAATAGAATTTTAAATTTCCGGAAAATGCCATAGAACAAAACAATTTACTAATTTTACAATTTAGTTTTAAAACGTGAGAACAAAACATAACAATGTTTGGTTTGTTTTAATTATCCTTTTGTCTACGTTTAATGTTGGCAAGAAAAAGCAGAAAAAATTAATTATTTTGTTTGTTTGTGTTTGTGTTTTTGTTTAAACATTTTTATTATTTGGTATTTACTTTTTTTTATATACAAATAAGTATGTATACATAATAACAAAATTTAATATATTTATGTAGCATCAGCGCCATAAAGGCACTATTGAAGCGAGTTGGTAAACAATCAAAACAAAATTACATTTTAAATTTAAATTATTTATATTTAATATAAATATGTTAAAATAAGGACTTTTAGCAAGACAAAAAATTTAAAATTAAAATAAACAATTATTGTAACTTTTGACCTTTTTAGTAATTTTATAATTATGTTTTTTAAGCTTTAGGTTTTTTTTATAAAAATGTATAAATTTATTTTTTTTTAATATTCGATATTTCGCTACACAATGGGGTAGCATCGTCAGAAAATAAAAATAAATATTATAAAACTATTTTTATTTCCTGACGATGCTACACAATGGTGTATCGAAATATCGAATATAAAAATAAAAATAAATTAAAATTTTTTTTAAAAAAGACCTAGAGCATAAAAAACATAATTATAAAACTCTCTATGTTTCTATACAAATATTCGTTAATCAAGGATTTAAATATTGAAAATCTTTCTACAGCTTTTATAAGGGGTGATACATTTCGAGGTTCCCTACTTTTTTAAAGAAAAAAAAAAAAACACAGAAAATTCAAATTTAATAGAGAATGTTTATTATCATTTGAAAGAACATTCTTTGGCATTTATTTTTTAAAGATTATGTTTATCAAATGTTGGCCATTGCTACGTCCCAGATGGTCCATCCTTTGAGTCCAATTTTCGATGACTCGTTCGAGCATTTCGACTGGTAACTGGCGAATGAGACGCGTGATGTTTTCCTCCAAGGTGTGAATCGAAGCGGGTTTGTCCGCATAAACTTTAGACTTTACATATCCCCACAGGAAAAAGTCTAACGGTGTGATATCACACGATCTAGGTGGCCAATCGACCGGCCCAAAACGTGAAATTATGTGATCACCGAAATGTTCTCTCTATAAAGCCATTGATTGATGCGATGTGTGGGTAGTGGAGCCGTCTTGCTGAAACTAAATGTCGCCGAGATCACGAGCTTTAAATAGTCGGTTATCATGGCACGATAACGGTCGCCATTGACGGTTACGTTCGCACCGGCATCATTTCTAAAGAAATATGGACCGACGAAGTGGCAGCTCTTGAATCTCTTCAGGTTACTCTTCGTCCCAAATGCGGCAATTATGTCTGGTTACATACCCGCTGAGCCAGAAATGGTCGTCATCGCTAAACAAAATTTGCAAACGTCGGATCTTCTTGTAACTTTTCAACAGAATTACTTGACAGACTGTATGTATTCACTTCAATAATTTACATATTGGAAAAATTAAATTAATTGGTTAGAAATAATCAAAAGCGGTAACGCTGGTTAGAACCGATGGTTGGGGTGAGTTCATACATAGTTCGTTATAAACGTATTTTACTGTAGTCTTTAAAAGACAGTAACCAGTGTTGCCACGACCAAAATTAAAAAAAAAATTTATTGAAATTTTTTTGTTAAATTTAGGACTTTTCTGCAATCTATATTGAGTTAGAATGGTGAGACTAAATCAAAAAGAAATCCTTAAAAAAAAATTTCCTCATATTGACCCCCCATGTGCCTTTTAACTCCTCGTATCTACCAGTGGGTGGTCCATTGGCTACCTCTATGTGTATTGCTTTCTATTAAGGTCTCTACAAATCGCCCCTCGCAGGGGGTTATTGATCCCCCGAGATCTGTATGCACTCCTTGCGATCTAACTGTCGCAGTCTAATATTTATTTGATAAAAAAGGCAAAACAGAATCATTAAAGCCGAAAAAAATAAAAAAAACGTGAAAAAAATATAGGTGGGCGTGGTTTTTGGTCCGAAGCCTGCAAAGGAATAATTCGATGTTACTGAATTGCAATACCAGAATTTTCGAAACTATGCTTGACAGATTGGTGTGCTTAAATTTTTTGTATATCTTCTGGTGCCTTGGCAAATGACATTACAACACGAATACGGACAGACGCACAGACGGACAGACGAACATCGCTTAATCAACTTCTCTATGTATAAGGATCCAGAATATATATAATTTAAGGGGTCGGAAAAGAATATTGTAGAAATTACACACGGAATGACAAACTTAGATATACCCTTTCCACCTGTGGTGAAGGGTATATAAATGATAAAGTAACAAAGTAACAAAATAAATATAAACAGAAATACAATTTTACTTTATTTGCAACATTGTACTGTGTTTTTCATTGAAATCAAAAATTTTTTAATCACTTTTTATTTGTTTTAAGGTGAAAAGACGCCATTAAAAGAAAAAATGTAGTTTTTAGTATCACATGGTAGATTATTAGCTAAAGGCCATTATTCTTTATCATATCAATCGTATGAACTGTCAAAAATAGCATGTGTGCTAATAAAGTATGATAGTGTTGATTAGAAATATATGTGAGTGACAGACTTTTTGACAGGTCTATAAGATTTGATAACATAGTGTCTAAAACTGGGATAAATTTGTCTTGAGAAAAGTCATACTTCATATAAAAAAACCGTATTAAAAATAATGTTTTTTATATGAAGTTTGACTTTTATCAAGACAAATTTATGTAATCTTTTGAAAAAATTCATAAAAAATATTTTTTTTTTGTGGGTGGTGTGGCATCTCCAGCATCATTTTAGGACGATTTTTTTGAGTAGGACATAATTCTGTTAGATTTTTTGTGATTAATTCGATTCTATACGATTTTGTAGGATGGTGAATCCTGGCCTTCATTTTTAGGGTTTCGTACACAAAGTGTAAAAACGAAACCCTATTGTTTTCGCTACAATGTCTGTCCGTCTGTCAGCGCCTTTTATCTCTGGAACCGTAATAGGTAGACTCTTGAAATTTTCACAGATGTATAGGTGTTGTCGCTATAGCAACAAATACTAAAACTTATAGGGTATTCCAATAGAGAGGTGTTATTTACGAAAATGTGTTTATTTCTTGAACTGTTGGAGGGATACACTTGAAATTTACAAACAGTTATTAAAACTTAGTTCACTATATAAACAAGTATAAAAAAATAAAACTAAAAATTAAAGGGTGTTCCCATAGTGGTGTGAAATGCATGTATAAGGCATAAGTTTTGAACCATAATAGGTAGACTCTTGAAATTTTCACAGAAGGTGTATAGCGATGGCCGCTATAACAAAAAAGATTAAAACTTATAGGGTGTTCCGATAGAGAGGTGTTATTCACGAATATTTGTTTATTTCTTGAACTGTAGGAGGCATACACTAAAAATTTACAAACTGTAATAAAAACGTAGTTCGTCTTATATACAAGTCTAAAAAATAAACCTAAAAATTAAAGGGTGTTCCGGTAGTGGTGTTATTTTGATTTATAAGGCCTAAGTTTTCAATTATAATAGGTAGAATCTTGAAATTTTTACAGAAGGTGTATAATTTTGGCCGCTATAGCAACAAATAATAAAATTTATAGGGTGTTCCGACAGTGACAAGATTTTATAAACCGTAATAGATACCCTCTTGAAATGTTTACAGTAGATGTGTTACTTCGGCCGCTATAACAAATACTTGAAATTGAAGTGTGTCCATTAGTAACGTGTTTTTCACGAATACTACCTTATTTTTTTAACCGCAATAGGTAGGCTCCTGATATTTTAATAGAAAGCGTATTACCATGGCCGCTATAAAATCAATTACATATTAAAATTTAAAGGGTGTTCTAATTATGATGCAATTTTCGCGAATATTACTTTAATTTTAAAATTTAAGGGTGTCCCATAAGACATAAAGAAATAAAAAACTGGAATTTTTAAATTATACTGAACATAGTACGGAACCCTACGTGTGTGAGTGTAACTCGCACTTGACTAATTTATTTATTACATTTGTAAGTACTCATAGCAAATATATATATATAATATCGAAACGCGCTTTGAAACATTATCGTGTAAAATATCTAACGTATATACTCGTACATATTAAAATTTTGGTGAGAAAGAAAGTAACCGAAATCCAAAAAATGTACACATCTACACATCAGGACCAATTTTGGTTAAAAGTAACCAAAACGGCAACGCTGGCCAGCAACTAAAGACGTTGTTTGAAGTTGGGTGTTGCAACGAACATGTATGTGTACACAACATACCAAAACCAACTGATGCGAAATTCAGTAGCCAAAATGTAGGCACGCTTTCAAGACTTTTGGTAAGCAGTTAACGGTAAAAACGGGTTTTAGAATTTATTGAAAACGATAATTTCTTAAATTTTATGTCTGTAGTTAAATTACGCGTTATTGTCAAGTAATTGGAATGATTATTTTATAAAAAATAAAATATTTATAAATATTCACAACTATAAAAAAAAAAAAATAATAATTTGATTAAAACTTAAACGATTTACCAGCAGTTAAACATAATCATTAAATCATAAACCATTTACAATTGTGATTAAAAAACCGAATTTATTTATTATGAATCTAACCGCTTTTAAAGACTCCTGCAAGAGTGTGAAGTGACAGAAAATATAAACAATTTAAGAGATTTATGTAAGAAGATTTTAAATCACATCTTAATGAAATCAAGGATAAGACGAAATAAGAAAAACTACGTGCGAAAATGTTAATTTCTCTTGGGCGCAAAGCAAAATTAATTATTTTAGGCAATATTTCAATAGATAATTTGCAAACATGTATGCGTATGTGTGAAACATATTGTTAAATGTTATCGATAAAAAATACAAATATCGTATTAATGGCTGTGCGTGACATTAAATATAACACACCTAATATCATAGATATTTTTAAAACCAAAGTGACTGGATTAAGTAAAAATAAAAAATATGAAAACCTGTTATGAAAATTACAAAAAATAGTGAAAGATAAAATTTCGAGTTGATGTCGTCTATACGACGAATTTGCTTAAGTGTTTAATTATAAGTCACTTATAACAGAGTGCAAAAGTGAAAAAATACACAGAATTGACAGTATAGGTTCGATTTTACTACGAAAAGGTAGTAAAACCCTATCCTCAGTTTGGCGAATTCCCAGACCAATTTTTATTTATGCTCCTCGAAAGAGTGTAAAAATCAGTGATCCCTTAAAACAAGGTGTCGTTCAGTTTTTGTCTTATATCTCATTCATACTGTAGCTGAGGATTCGTTGAAAAAATTCTATTAACATTTTATGCCAAAACAATAATTTATTCCTACACATGAAAAAGTTACGAAAATACGATTGATCTATTTTATAGCTCCACCTTTTTCCGGATTACAACGAATTATTTCCCTTCTTTCCTTCTTCTCCTAATATGTACATCGTAGAAATATCTTTATTTTGCTTGGATTCTTAAAGCTATAAAATAGCAAACCAAAGAGCCAGGATATGATAACTTTAGCTTCCTCCAGAATCGTCAACACGCATATAGGAAGTTAGGGTTTCCAAATTCAGCGTATTCAGTTAAAATTAAAATGAGTTTAATGGTACTCCTCGAAAAGATGAGTTTAATGGCGCAAAATACCTTTAGTACTTGCAATATATATTTACAAAAAAGTTAAATATTTATAGTGCGGGAGAGCATGAAAATAAGTTATAACAAAAATTTATTTTAATATATCTTCCTTTTCTTTTGGGCTAATTATGGCCATTAACAATTACACTGATGTAAATTAAACAATTTACTTCATCTTTCACTCAACGTTTCGTCGATAGGGTTGTCGACTTCTTCAGGAGCAGTTTAGATTTTATTAAATTCTCTAGAAGAAAGTTTTTCTTATAAAGGGTGGTTAAACTTTAAGGGGCCGATGTTAATTTTAAATAAATCATAAAATATTTAGGAAATTTTTGTCATTTCTATTTATTTTGATAACATTCCATTATGTATGGAGCAAAATATCGGCCAATTGGCCACCGCGACCTCAGCGGCAAGCCTTCATCCGATGTTCCAAATTTTCAAAGACGCTGAGGAATAAATGAGTTTCTATGCCGGTGATATGTTGAATTATCTCATCCTTTAGCTCTCTACCCCCGGGGGTTCCAATTGTCACTGCAGGAATATGGCAAATGCTTTGACGCGGTTCACTCGGGGAAAATAGGGGCACCAGACGCTAGGGTTCCTATAGCCTAAATCTAAAAGAAAAGGTCTGCGATAAACATTGCGGGTCCTCTTCGAAGCCCGACCAGTGCCCAAAGGACCGGTACCACGGGAATCGGTGGCCCCACAGAGAGCCTATCCTCTCTGTGACCGGTTATTGGTGAGGTCCACTTCGGGGGTACACGTGGTGGTTGTGGTTTAAGATCGATTTATGTAGGTAAGGTGCATGGTCGATCAAGTGTGCTGTTGCACTCTCAACAGACGGAGTTTGGATAGTCTCCAAACCCCTAAGCAAGAGGTTATAATGTGGGTCTAGGCTTGCCTTGGAAAGGCTTGCCATATTATATAAATTGCTACTCATTGTGACTGTATCACACACAAAAAGCGATTGGTGACAATCGTAAATTGTTATACTACACAATGGGGGCGCTAGTCTACGCCTAAGTTTCACTCGGTGGTAAGACCACCGTGAGGTTAGGCCAAGTAGGCAGGTACTCACGTTAATCTTGTACCACAATCCTTTAGCTCTTGAATTGTTGCTGGCTTATCGACGTACACCCTTTCTTTCAAATAACCCTAAAGAAAGAAGTACAACGGTGTCAAATCACATGATCTTGGCGGCCAATTGACATCGCCACCACGCGAGATAACACGGCCATTGAATTTGTCGCACAAAAGAGCCATTGTCCTGTTGAAACCACATATCGTCCACATCCATATCTTCTAAATCGGGCCATAAAAAGTTCGTTATTATCTCACAATAGTGAGCACAATTCACAGTAACTGCCTGATCGGCCTCATTTTGGAAAAATACGGCCCGGTCCGATGATGCCGCCAGCACATAAACCGCACCAAACAGTCACTTTTTGTGGGTGCATTGGTTTTTAGACAATAACTCTTGGGTTTTCATTCGCCCAAATGCGGCATTTCTGCTTATTGACGAATGCACTGAGGTCAAAATGTGCCTCGTCACTGAATTTCTTCGAATTGATTGATCATCAACTGTTGCCATTTGTTGCCACCATTATCATATCATACATTTGATTTATGTGCTATATAGTTCTAGTTCTGCTTTCGATAAGACAAGACGTTTTCTATTATGTCGGAGAAATCAATTTGCTCTATAGTTGTTACAAAAACATTAAAAATAACTGTATCATTTCATGTGAAATCTGCCAATGCAAATTTCATAAAATCTGTGCAAGAGTGGAAGATGAAAATGCTTTTAATGCAATTATTAATATTGAAAATATTGTTTATAATTGTGATAATTGTTTAAATGTATCACGCGACTTAATAAAAAATAGAAGTCTTTTATATCATTGTGCTCTCAATGCTTTGATACTAATGCAATCAACAATAACATAAATATTTCCTCTTATCGCACAGGTTTTTGGTGTTTAAGATAGTTTTTATGATCAACCTTTTCAACCTCAACTATGGACTTGTGCCATCAAAGTTCGGCCATTTAAGTTTTTTCAGAAAAAAACAATTCCTCAGTTACAAATCTAACAAGCAGTACAAATGCTCTAACAATTTATTATCATAATATCTCTGGCATGAGAACTAAATCTTTATTATTTAATAAATTTACATCTGAATGTGATTATGATGTATTTGTTATAACGGAAACCTGGTTGAATTTGGATTTTTATAGTGAAGAATTTTTTAAACCATTCTCATACATGGTATATCGTAAAGATCGTGATTTTGATAAAACTGGATGCAGCAGAGGCGGTGGAGTTCTCATTGCCGTAAAAAAAACGCTATGTAGCAGATTTATAACATTATTACATATGGATTCAATTATTATGTATGTAACCCAATTGAACAAAACGTCTAGAAAATTTGTATAGGAAAAACTCAAAAACTTGAGTGCTTTTCATACAAATTTCCTAGACGTATTGTTCAATTGTTCCGGCTAAGAGACATGCTGGAATCTCGAAGAGTATCATCCCTGAAAAACTATTTGGGAGACCTAGACGCAACTCCTCAATCAAATTATTCGTTATGGCGTGCTTGTAGAAACCTTAAAAGGCCAGTCTTACGTAAGCCTCCCTTGCGAACTTCAGCTGGAGGCTGGGCAAGGAGTGATACTGAAAAAGGAAATTTATTTGCTGGACATTTGAAAAAGGTTTTTACCCCAAAAATATATCGACTGATATAGTTGAGTTGCCAGTTGTCGAGGCTAGTGCTGCAGTACCGATAAGATTTGAATTTGGTGATCTTGAAAAGGCAATAACGGATTTAAACACCAAAAAAGCCCCTGGCGTTGATAAAACCAGTTACAAGATGTTAATTGACTTGCCCCGTGTAGCTCGCAGAATCGTTCTTTTTATTTTTAATGCCATTTTACGTCTTGAGTACTTTCCCACAGAGTGGAAGGTGTCCTTGGTTACCATGATTCCTAAACCAGGAAAAGGCCACACAAAAATTTAATCATACAGACCTTTAAGCCTTTTGTCAAATATGTCAAGGCTGTTTGAGAGGATTTTAATAACTAAGCTTAACCCTATTCTAAGCGACAAAGGATGTATTCCAAACCATCAATTCGGCTTTAGAAAAAAACAAACTCACAGGTTAGTTAATGTTGTTAAGAAGACTTTTGAAGAGAGAAAATACTGCTCTGCGCTTCTTATTGACGTTTCTCAAGCATTCGATAAGGTATGGCATGAAGGCCTAATATATAAGCTAAAACTGAATTTTCCCGTAAGCCTCTATAAGCTGCTAGATAGTTATTAAATCGAAAGAAAATTTATTGTGAAAGAAGGAGATTTTTTAAGCTCACCCCAGCCAATCGAAGGCGGAGTTCCCCAAGGTAGGTATTGGGGCCCTTTTTATACTTATTGTATACTTCAGACTTGCCAACTAGTAACCGAGTTCACGCATCGACATTTGCTGACGACACAGCTTTTTTTAGCATTCACGAAAGACCCGAAGAAGCAATTTACAACACCACATATTTAATTTAGAAAAATGGTTGAAGAAATGGAGCATAAAAGTGAATGAACAAAAATGTACTCACATAACTTTCAAACTGCGTAGAGAATCTTGCCCCCCTATTCGGATAAATAACCAAACGATACCCCAGCTTTCAGACGTCAAATATCTCGGCATACATCTTGACCGGCGCCTTACTTGGAAACGCCACATAGAAACAAAGTTAACACAAATGAAGTTAAAAGCAGTCCAACTAAACTGGCTTATTGGCAGAAATTCTACTCTAGCTTTAGATTGCAAACTTTTATTATGCAAGTCAATTCTAAAACCAATATGGTGTTATGGCATTCAGTTATGGGGCACTGACTCAGCTACCAATGTAGAAAAAATTCAAAGGCGCCAAAATAAGATTCTTCGAACATCTATAAAGATCTAAACGTGCCATCAGTTAAAGCAGAAATAGCAAAACTTGCCATAAGGTATTTTAAGAAGCTTGCAACTCATCCGAATCCACTGGCCCTTAACATACTAATTGAACCTGGTTACATTCGACTAAAAAGGAGGGACACTGCTTCTCTCATTCGTACATCAGAGGGATAACCCACAAATTACAGTAACCGTGAAACATACATTTTTTTGTCCAGCACTGGTTGGACTTAACAAGTATATTTTTAGACTTAAGATATGAGTAATTATTGATAGTTCAATTATATTGAAGATACAATAAATAAAAATTGCGAGAAAAAAAAAAAGATTATATGTATTAGGTGATTTTAACCTCAGTGATGTTATATGGTCGGAGATTCCTAATTCAAATGTATTCTTGCCAAATAATGTGAACAAGTCTTTTGAAATAAATTTAATTGATTCCTTTCTTAGTATTGATTTACAACAAATTAATATTGTTTATAATAGATTAAACAAAATACTTGATTTAGTATTTGTCAACTCTGATTTAAAATTTTCTCTCGAAATGTGTTCTTTTCCAATCTGTCTATCAACACTTCATCATTTGGCATTCGAAATTAAGATTGAATTCTATGAATATCTATCAAAAATCATAATGATGAAATACGATATAATTATTATAATTGTAATTTCTCTGTTTTGAATAATCTCATAAGTAACCTTGATTGGTACAAATTATTAGAAAGTGATATTGTTGGTATTTGCTTTGACACCTTTTTGTCTGTTGTTAATAACATTTTTCAAAATAATATTCCTTTAGCTAAGCCTAAAATTTATAAACTACCATGGTATACTAAAGGACTGAAAAAATTAAAGAGATACAAATAATCAAATAATATTGTTGATAAAAATAACTTTCGTCGTTTTGAAAGAGAATTTAATTTTCTCTATAAATTTTTGTATAATCAATACATCATGAGTTTTAATAATCTGTTAAAACATAATCCTAAAAGATTTTGAACTTTTGTTAATTCTAAAAAGAAAAAACTCTTATATACCAGTTCGAATGGTGTATAATAATTTAATATCGAACTCTTTGCAAGATTGATTAAACCTTTTTGCTTCATACTTTAAATCTAATTTTGCTGACGTCTCTTTACCTTCTAATAATTTTTATATTAATGAACTGAACTCCTTTCTAGATTTTGGTTCTCTTCAAATCTCTGATGAAGATGTAATTAATGGTATTTTTAAATTTTCTGCTTCATTTAAATGTGATAATGATGGATTTTCGGCATTTTTATTAAAGAAATGTTTTTCATCACTGTGTTCACCTTTAAAAATAATTTTCAATAAATCTTTTAGTAGTGGTTATGTTATTAATAAATGGAAATATTCTACAATTTTTTTCTGTTTTTAAATCAGGGAAAAGAGACGATGTCTGCAATTATAGGCCCATCTCTAAACTAACCAATATAGCAAAAATTTTAGAACATATTGTGTTTGATAAATTATTCTTTTCTTTTAAAAGGCATATATCTATTACTCAACATGTTTTCATGTCTGGTAGGTCGACCACGACTAATTTAGCAGTATTTACGAGATTTTGCATTCGTAATTTTGAGAACAACGTTCAAGTTGATACAATTTACACAGATTTTGCAAAGGCATTTGACCGTGTACCACATAAACTTCTTTTAACTAAGTTATCTAAACTTGGCATTCATTCTAGTATGCTGTCTTGGTTTAGACATTACTTGTCTCAAAGAATTTCTGTAGTTTCTGTTGATGGAGTGGAGATGGAGATGAAAATGGAACAAAATGGTGCGAAAGGCCATTTTGTTCCATTTTCTGGTATCCCTCAAGGTAGTATTTTAGGGCGCTTGCTATTTAATATTTTCATTAATGACATTAGTCTTTGTATTAAATATTCAAATTTTTTACTTTGACCGTTTTTACACCTTGCAACAAACGCCGAGTTTTTTTCCTATTCTTTTTTAAAGTTGCTTCGAAACCCTGTATTCTTTTACATTTGAATATTTTCAAAATATTTATTTTTGAAAGTTTTGTTTTTTATGCTTTTCTGCGTTAATAAATAAACAAAAAACTGTATTGTCAACTAAATGTATTTTATTATGATTAAGCGATTAAACATTCTTAATATAATATTAACACACACACATTATAAATATTTAAAAATAAGTAATATATTGTTGTAAAATTAATTTTAATTTGTTTTGGACTTACGGACCTCTAAAGTTTCTATGTAAAGTTTTGTATATCTCAACTATTTAATGGAATGAGATAATATGAGTATCACTGGAATGGTAATTAAAAGTACTATCTAACTAAATTGATATTAATGAAAAATATTATAAAATATTATAAAATATTTTCTTGTCTATGTTCTGACAAAAAGAATGAATATTAAAAATAAAAATATTTGCTTGTTCACCTAAAATGTTTCCCAAAGGTAAAAAGTAACCCAATTGTTTTCACTACAATGTCTGTCAGTGCCTTCTATCTCTGGAATCGTTATAGGTAGACTCTTGAAATTTTCACAGAAGGTGTATATCTGTGGCCGCTATAACAACAACTACTAAAACTTTTAGGGTGTTGCGAAAGAGACTCGTTTTTCACGTATATGTGTTTATTTCTTAATCAGTAAGAGGAATAAAGTTAAAATTTATATAAATAAATAGTGAGGAGATTTGCATGTATACGGTCTAAATTTTGAACCATAATAGTTAGAGTCATTAAATTTTTACAGGAGGTGAATTACTGTGTTAGGACAGGGACATATTTTTCACTTATATGGCCTTTTTTTACCGCAATAGGTAGGCTCCTATTATTTTCATATAAAGCTATAACAATAATTACTAAAATATAATGAGTATTTCGATAGTGATGCAGTTTTCGCGAATATGACTGTTTTTTTTTTAACGCGAGTATATACAGAGTGTGTGAATTTATTGAAAAGTATAAAAAATAAAAATAAAGGGTTTTGCGAGAGTGGCAAATATTTTCGAATAGTTGTAGCCTAATTTTTGAACCGGAACGGGTAGAGACTTTACACCTACGGAAACTATGTACAAATTTGTCCCCTAGAATAAATATCAAAACCAAAAATTAAAGGGTGTTTGGATAATGACTCGATTTTACATATATAACCATATATTGACACTTAAAATTTACACATATTATATTTAACAATATCTACAGTAACAACAAGAAACGAAAATAAATTTAATAATAATGGGGTGGTCCCTTAATGTCTCACAGTTGCGGAATTTGCTTTTTCACTTCTTAACCTTGTAGGCAAACACTTGATATTTACACAGGATATTTAGTACTATGCTCTAGTAGAAAAAATAATTTAAAATTAAAGCATGCCTCATAAGACGTAAAAAATTATAGACTTGAATTTTTAAAGTTGAACTGAACATAGTTTGAAACCATACTTGTGTGATTCTGACTCGCATTTGGCTGATTTATTTTTATTAATTTCATTTTATTTGGATAATACTTTTAATTACCATTCCAATCGCACGCATATTACCTCATTCTAACCTAAAATAGTCGAGATTTACCATACTTTACATACACATTTAATGCGGTCCGTAACTGAGAAACTAAGAGTACCGCCCAAAATGTTCTTGTGACATTTTTGTTTAAAATTAAATTTTTATATATACATATGTATATATCTTAAATTATAATTTGGAAATAATTTTTTTATACAAAACAAAAATACAACTTGTCGTTTTTTTCTGTAGTCAAAAAGTAGACAACACTTTAAAAAAATAAAATGAAAATAATTAAAAAACAAAAAATGCCTCGTCAGGCTTTATCATGCAACTTTTTCAACCCCGCTTGCCTCCCAACCCCTCTTACTAACAAGAAAAAAGTTGCATGAAAAAGTTGCGGCGTTTATTGCAAGGTGTAAAAGTGGTCTTTATGCTGATGATTTAAAAATTTTCAAATCGATTTCTAGTCTTAAAGATTGTAAAAATTTTCAAGAGGATTTAGATAGATTGTCTTTCTGGTCTGAGTGTAGTGGCCTATCTTTTAATTTAAATAAATGTTTTTCTATGACTTTTCATAGATGTCGCAATACTATTATCACCAAATATATTTTAAGTGGTAATACTTTATCTTCCGTCGATGAAATTGTGGATTTAGGTATAATGTTTGATAGAAAATTATTATTCAATAACCATTTAAATTATATAATACCTAAGGGTTATTCAATGTTAAGTTTTATTCGTCGTAATTCTGATAATCGGTTTGTTCATTACACTAAGAAAATACTGTTTACTACTTATGTAAGATTCAGATTAGAATATACCTCGTTTATTTGGAGCCCCAGTTCCCAAATTAATACGCATCGTGTTGAGCAAATACAAAAAAAAAAAAATATAAAATATGCTCTTTCGTTTTTAAATTTTTCTAATTCATTACCTTCAATTCCAATTTCATTAAAAACTCTTGAAACAAGACGCAATATTTCATCAATTACTTTTTTATACAATCTTGTCAATGGTCTAATAGATTGTCCTGATTTACTACATGATATTAAACTGTATATTCCTTCTAGATCTCTAAGAAACAACAATTACCTTTTCAAGATAGATATTCACAGAACATCGTATGCTATCAATGAACCTTTGAATAGATCCATGATATTATACAAAAACCTTTCAAACAATTTAGATATAAGTATTTCATTCAATGAATTTAAAAATATTTTAAGTAATTTATTGAAATAATATAATTATTTTTAAATTTTAATTTATTATGCTAGTCTGTAAGGATTTATTGTATCCATAGATCTAAATAAATAAATATAAATAAATATAAATATTTACGTTCTTATTATCGATGATGTTCTTCAATGTTTTGCTTTCTGTCAACTTCGGTATAAATGGTACACTGTAAAAAGTTGTTTCCTTGGGATCCATATCGTTTTTCAGAATTTTGATTTCTTTTAAGTGTTTTATTGATTATGTTGTTTATGATGAAAATTGGATAGTTATTCATTAATAGTGTGTCCCTTATTTTGTTTGTATTTTTCCTTTTAAAACTTTTCTCTCAAATATGAATTACTTTCCTAACAAAGTTTGTGGCAGTGTTTATCTTCATCGTTAAAGTTTGAGTTGAATTGAAACTAATCGGTCTTCCTGAAGTTGTCGGTTTCATGTACCAATCAGTGATTATTGCTTTTTCGTTTCTTATAATTTTTATATCGAAGTATTTTCTATTGTAAATTGTTATTTATTGTGATAAGCGTTGAGCATTTCTAATATTATATTTTCATCTTTTTTGTTTATAACTGCAAGCAGGTCGTCTACGTATTTTGATATAAATTTTATGTGTATTTTCATCTGCTTTAGTTTAATCATTACGTCGTCGAGTAGAGCATCTTACACTATGTCAGCAAATGTTGGTGATAGAGGTTTTCCCATTGGCATTCCATATGTTTGATATATAAGACAACATTTTAGAAGCTTAAGAAATTGTGGCTTTTGTATGGTTGTGTATAGTTTTAGAATTTCCCATTTGTCAAGCATATTATTAATTGCGGTGTTTTTGTAAAAAAGTGATACCACGTCAAAGGAAAAAATGATGTCACTTAGCTCCAAATCTATTGCACATAATCTGTCTTTTAATTCAAAAGAATTTTTGACTTCCTTAAATAATTTTATAAAAATAGATCCAATACTTTTTATCTGATATGCACACGCATAGATGGAGAGAAAAAAAAAATTTCCAAAAATTGGTGTTTTGCATTCCTCATCGATTACTATCTGCACCAGCATTGAAATTTTCTAAAAATATTTCATTTACAGATAAGGTCCTGTTAAGCAATTATGACAGAAGACACGTAATCTTGCCTTTCCTTGCTATAAATTTTGAGGTTTTTATATAAATTACGAGAGTTTATTTGCAGGGTTGCCAATTTTGGCCTATTAAAGGGTGTTTTTTATAAAGGTATAGAACTTTAAGGTGCAATAAAACAACGATGGATTATTCGATTGACATGAATTTTATTTATCCGAAAGATAATCTTGTGGCATTACATTTTAAATATGATTTCTGGCATATGACCGCCACGGCTGGCGCGGATGTAGTCCAATCTGGACGTCCAATTTTCGATGACATTTTCCAACATTTGTGGCCGTATATCGACAATAACACGGCGAATGTTGTCTTCTAAATGGTCAAGCATTTGTGGCTTATCCGCATAGACCAATGACTTTACATAGCCCCACAGAAAGTAGTACAAGATCTTGGAGGCCAATTCACAGGTCCAAAACGAGAATTTAGGCGGTCACCAAACGTGTCTTTCAATAAATCTATTATGGCACGAGCTGTGTGACATGTTCCGCCGTCTTGTTGACACCACATCCCCTGGACATCATGGTTATTCAATTCAGGAATGAAAAAGTTAGTAATCATGGCTCTATACCGACCAACATTGACTGTAACGTTCTGGCCACCATCGCTTTTGAAAAAGTACGGACCAATGATTGCACCAGCCCATAAAGCGCACCAAACAGTCAGTTTTTCTGGATGTAACGGTGTTTCGACATACACTTGAGGATTACCTTCACTCCAAATGCGGCAGTTTTGTTTGTTGACGTAGCCATTCAACCAGAACTGCGCTTCATCGCTAAACAAAATTCGCTTATGAAAATCGGGAAGAACGGTAGTCTCGTTTTGGGCCCATTCGACGATTATTTGCAAGCGTTATTCAGGCGTGAGTCTATTGATGATGAATTGCCAAACCAAACTGAGAATAAATCACTTGACAGCTGTTAAATCGGTCGCCATCTTGAAAAGAAATGCCAACTTAAAGTTATATACCTCTAAAATAAACACCCTTTACTTAGATTTATTAGCATTAGCACGTACTTATTTAAAGCAATTTGTAGATTGCAAACTTGACAACCTGAGATTGGCCGAATAACGTCATCTAAAGGGATGAAGAGACTGAATACCGAACTAATCTAATTTTTATTGAAAATTTTGTTATTTTTGAAAGCGAATACTTTAAAGATACTGCATATCTCACAGCTCCCATTTTAGTAGGGACGAAACCCTTTATAATATAAGTATACGTGAATACATAAACCATAACTGAAGCACTAAAAAAGTGGATTGTGGATTGCTTTCGAAGCAAAATCGAACAAAATATTGTAAGCACGCCGACGAAGAGGCGGGCACAGCTAGTCACAAATATTTTTAATTGCTTCAAACATTTTTGGCTTTATGCACGCAAAAAAAATTTGTCAATATTAACTGCATCCTGCCAGTATTGTACGTTTAAAGAAATGTTCATTTCTAATCCGGATCCATAAGGCTCTTGGTCAACCTTTAATTGACTGATTAATGATTCCAAAACAATATTTAAAGTTCTTCATTTCGAACAAACTGCCTGCCAAATCAAAAGCTTTTATGTCGAATTAATAATTTTTTTTACATGTAGATAAATTTGACATTTTGAACTTGAACTTTTGTTCTTCTGGTGTTCTTAACTTCCGTTCGCCATTTACTGTATTGTTTTTCTATATGAAGATTTTTTTCATATTTCTAAAGACACCAAACAAACCTTAGTTTTGTCCATTTTAAGTGCTTCTGCTTTCGTAAGACATGTCCATGTTTAATATTTAATAAATGAGTCCACAATTTATCACAAATCATCATTCCATCGCGTGTAGTTTTTTCAAACCTAAAACAAATGGCCTTAGATTATTGTAAGATAACCCACAGTGAGGCAAAAATAAAATATTTTGGAAATAAATAAGCCATATAAGGATTAAATGGAATATTTAGATTAAGACTCTTTGCTTAATATTTTTTTTTTCACATTGTTAAAAAAACGGGTATAATTAAGTTAAGAGTCTCTTTGATGACCTTAAATATAATAGTTAGAGAGCGAGTCAAATTGTTTTTCACACTGCGATAGTAAATATTTATTTCTCCTATTTTTTTTTATTTCGTTTGTTTATTTTATCACACGCAAATTTATGAGAAGATGTTCACAACAGTCATATTGATTATATTTTCAACATAAGAGTTTTTGACACCTTTTAATATGCATATGTATGTGTGTGTATTTATATACATATCTTACTATGGTTTATAATATAAATATTATAATTTGATTCTATTTTTAACCGACTTCAAAAAAGAAGGAGGTTATCTATTCTTCTGAATGTTACTTTTTTTATGTATGTAACCGCAGAACTCGGCCATTTCTGAACCGATTTTTTTCTTTATTTGAAAGGCTATGCCTTCAGGTTGGTCCCATTTTAAAAACACTTCATTATATTAAAAATTAAAGGGTGTCCCCATACAACATACATGTTTTTTACGTGTATTAAGAACCGTAAAGGGCAGCAAATTAAAATTTTAAAAAATTGCGTGCCGCTATAGCTCCCAAGAGCAGAAATTAATAAAAAAATAAATTTAAAATTTAAACGGTGTCCCCATAGGTGACATAATTTGACCTATTTGGGTCTATCTTTTGAACCGTTATAGACAAAACCTTGAAAATTTGACAGAATGTCGATTACTCTGACCGTTATAATAAAATGTATAAATATTCAAAATTTTAAATTAAAGGGTGCTCCAATAGTTCATTTAATTTGATGTATATAGCCATACTTTTGAACAGTTGTACACAGACCGCTGAAATTTACAAAGAATCTGTATTGCTAAGTCCGCTATAACAAAAAGCATAATATTTGAATTTGGAAATAAAAGGGTGTCCCAATAGTTAATGTAATTCTATGTATATGGCCAAACTTTTGAACTCTTATAGACAGACTGCAGAAATTTACAAGGAACCTGTATTGCAAAGTCCACTATTGCAAGTATACAATTTGAATTTAGAAACTAAAGGGTGTCCCCATAAATTATGTAATTGATCTATATGGCCCTATCTTTTGAACCGTTAAACACAAACACTTGAAAATTAGGCAGAATATCCACTACTTTCTCTGGTATGATAACAAGTATAAATATTTGGAATTATAATGTAAAGGGTGTCCCAATAGTTGATGTAATTTGATATATATGGTTAAACTTTTTAACCGTTATATACAGATAGTTGAAATTTACAAAGAATCTTTGTGGCCAAGTCCTCTATAACAACAGGTCTTTAATTTAACATTGTAAATTAAAGGGTGTCCGAATAGGTGATGTTATTTGATCTATCTTTGAAACCGTTATAGAAAGAGGCTTCAATGGGTTCCCCATAAAAGACGGATGCTGGTGAAAATAGCTTAAATGTTGAACAGTAATAGGTAGATGCTTGACATTCACATAGTCTTTATTTTTTTCCCTCTAATTTTGGCGCATCTTTTATTTGGTTTAAATCTAATTCTTACAGATTACTTCTTACATTTTTAGTTTATAATTGGTACCCTTCTAACTGCTTTGAAGTCGGTTTTTTTTTTGCAAAAATTATTTATTTTATTTATTCGTAAATCAAATATATTCAAAGAAAATTTATGAGGCAAGAGCAGCAAGTACAAGTACGCGATGAAGCTGTTTACTACGAGCATTAGATAAAACTTAAAATAAATATTTCTTGAAAAACTTCCTCTTGCAAGGCGTTGTGATTTTTTAACAATTCGTTGCGTCCCTCATTTGTTCAACTTCATTTTCTTTTTGCTTGCATTCCATTGTTTGAATTGCTGATTGAGTTCCTTATACTTCACCTTAGGGATTCAACAGTTTTTGAAATTGCATTAAATTATTCCAATTCAATTGGCTATTTGACAGTAGGTAATTTAAATTTTGTTATTATTTTAAATCAGCCTAATCTGTTGAGCAACCAAGTCTAAAACACCCCGCTTGTAATTCATATTTCGTCATTATTTTAAAACAGCGCCATCTGTTGCGGAAAAATTGCGTAATTTCACTGTTTTTTCCCCACTTTCTCTTGCAAATAAGATATTTTTGCGGAAAAAAAGTAATCTATATTTGAATCAGGATACTAAGGTACCTCCTCACAAAATTTTTTTGAAATCCATCCGGTAGTTTTTGTGTGATGCGAACGCTGACAGACAGACATAAAGGATATAAGTTACTGTTTTATATAAAGTTACATATAATATTATATGTATAGAATTGCTGTGCCAACACACGTTGTGTACGTCCTGACAATATTTTGTTCGATTTTGCTTTGAAAGTAATCGACACCAAATTTTAAGACTCTTACGTATTTACTGGTTAAAATTGTAAAATTTATATAAAATTTAAACAATATTGTAAAGCTCTGTAAAAGACAGACAGGAAATGAGTTACTCTTTATTTTCAAACAACGCCATCTGTTGCGCAACCGTATTTGAAATATACCGCTTTCAAAAATAAAAGATGCCTTAAAGTATGCAGTACCTTTAAATCGGTAAACAAATCTGCATACTTTCGCTGTTTTTTCTTCACTTTCTGTTGAAAATAAGATATCTTTGTGTAAAAAAAGAATCATATATTGAAATCAGGATACTAAGATACCTCCTCACAAAATTTTGTTAAAATCCATCCAGTAGTTTTTACTTGATGCGAACGCATACGTTACTGTTTTATTGTATGTATAGATTACTAAGAGTTATGCGTCTAAAAAGATAGTATTGCTTAATTTGGTTCAATTATAATAAAATTTTGTGTTTATTTTCTTTTTAATATTATTTTTGATTATCTCCTTTTATGAAATAATTTTTACGCTTATTCGTTATGTTACAAATTTCTTTTGAGTCGCACGACAAAAACAGCGTAAAACAACAGCGATTTCATAATACCTAATAACCTTTAGCAGTAGACGATTGCTGTCAACGACGACTTCAGTAATACCATTACTGCGCCGTCGACCAGATTTCTTTGTATCCAGACATTTTCTCTTTCGTTTAGTCAATAATTAAATTTTTTGCCTTCTGGTATTATATATATATATATATATATATTTTATTTATTTTTAAGTGTTTTTATTATTTCTATAGGGGTCAGAGAACTGCAAAAACAATATTTCATTATGCACACAAAACCCAGCGTTAAATAAAATCATCATCGTGATGGAAAACGCTGATTTTATGCATTTATTAGTCTGGCGTCGAACATGTTTTATTCATATGTATGAGCAAACGGCTGCTGGCGATAAATAAAATTAAAGCACAAAAATAATTTGACTAAATTTGTTTTAAAAAAACAACAGCATGAAAACACCTGAAGGGGCTGTTAGGCTTTTTTTGTCAAAATCGTCATAGGGGTTTAATAAAATCGTCAAAAAATAGTCAGAAATAAAATGTTACAAATTATAAATACATACATACATACATACATACATACATACATACATACATACATACATACATACATACATGCATACACACATACATACATACATACCTACATACATACATATTTACATATGCACGAATATATTCAAATAAATTATTAAATTAAATTATTCTTAGTATGCTGGAGTTCGCATTCTAACTACTCTATAGAATTGAGAGAATATTTTTTTTATATATTTATGTTTATTATATTTGGCATTGTAAGCGACTGGTATAATCTATACATATAATAAAACAGTAACTCATTTCCTGTCTGTCTGTCCGACTTTTTCTGTTCGCATCACGTAAAAACTACTGGATGGATTTTTACAAAATTTTGTGAGGAGATACCTCAGTATCCTTATTGCAATATAGGATACTTTTGTTTCCTCAAAAATATCTTATTTCCAACAGAAAGTTTAGAAAAAGCAGCGAAAGTACTACGATTTTTTTCTACCGATTTAAAGGTACTGCATAGTTAAAGGCATCTTTTATTTTTTAAACAAGGTTGCTCAAAAGATGGTGCTCTTTTAAAATAATAACAAAATATGAATTGAAAA
>CATIVE010000135.1:0-23393 GCA_949628195.1 Phasia obesa | reverse complement strand
AAAACCCGGTTATCTCCTAAACGGGTGATCCTATTGACTTCATATTTGATGTGAAATGTTGGGTATTGATCTCCTCTTTAAAGTGGTGTAACTCCTGTTTAGGTTGAGATTATAGGTTTTCCGGAAAAGTCATTTTCTGTGAGTTTTCGGAGAAGCTGAAATAAACTATTGATTTGTAAATTGTTGCGCGAAAACCCGGTTATCTCCTAAACGGGTGATCCGATTGACTTCATATTTGATGTGACATGTTGGTATTGATCTCCTCTTTAAAGTGGTATAACTCCTGTTTAGGATGAGATTATAGGTTTTCCGGAAAAGTCAGTTTCTCTGGGTTTTCGGAGAAGCTGAAATAAACTATTGATTTGTAAATTGTTGCACGAAAACCCGGTTATCTCCTAAACGGCTGATCCGATTGACTTCATATTTGATATGAAATGTTGGTATTGATCTCCTCTTTAAAGTGGTATAACTCCTGTTTAGGTTGAGATTATAAGTTTTCCGGAAAAGTCAGTTTGTGTGGGTTTTCGGAGAAGATGAAATGAACTATTGATTTGTAAATTGTTGCGCGAAAACCCGGTTATCTCCTAAACGGGTGATCCGATTGACTTCATATTTGTTGTGAAATGTTGGTATTAATCTCCCTTTAAAATGGTATAACTCCTGTTAAGGTTGAGATTATAATTTTTCCGGAAAAGTCAGTTTCTGTGGGTTTTCGGAGAAGCTGAAATGAACTATTGATTTGTAAATTGTTGCGCGAATACCCGTTTACCTCCTCAACGGGTGATCCGATTGACTTCATATTTGTTGTGAAATGTTGGTATTGATCTCCTCTTTAAAGTGGTATAACTCCTGTTTAGGTTGAGATTATAGGTTTTCCGGAAAATTCAGTTTCTGTGGGTTTTCGGAGAAGCTGAAATAAACTATTGATTTGTAAATTGTTTCGCGAAAACCCGGTTATCTCCTAAACGGGTGATCCTATTGACTTCATATTTGATGTGAAATGTTGGTATTGATCTCCTCTTTAAAGTGGTGTAACTCCTGTTTAGGTTGAGATTATAGGTTTTCCGGAAAAGTCAGTTTCTGTGAGTTTTCGGAGAAGCTGAAATAAACTATTGATTTGTAAATTGTTGCGCGAAAACCCGGTTATCTCCTAAACGGGTGATCCGATTGACTTCATATTTGATGTGACATGTTGGTATTGATCTCCTCTTTAAAGTGGTATAACTCCTGTTTAGGTTGAGATTATAGGTTTTCCGGAAAAGTCAGTTTCTCTGGGTTTTCGGAGAAGCTGAAATAAACTATTGATTTGTAAATTGTTGCGCGAAAACCCGGTTATCTCCTAAACGGGTGATCCGATTGACTTCATATTTGATATGAAATGTTGGTATTGATCTCCTCTTTAAAGTGGTATAACTCCTGTTTAGGTTGAGATTATAGGTTTTCCGAAAAAGTCAGTTTCTCTGGGTTTTCGGAGAAGCTGAAATAAACTATTGATTTGTAAATTGTTGCGCGAAAACCCGGTTATCTCCTAAACGGGTGATCCGATTGACTTCATATTTGATGTGAAATGTTGGTATTGATCTCCTCTTTAAAGTGGTATAACTCCTGTTTAGGTTGAGATTATAGGTTTTCCGGAAAAGTCAGTTTCTCTGGGTTTTCGGAGAAGCTGAAATAAACTATTGATTTGTAAATTGTTGCGCGAAAACCCGGTTATCTCCTAAACGGGTATTCCGATTGACTTCATATTTGTTGTGAAATGTTGGTATTGATCTCCTCTTTAAAGAGGTATAACTCCTGTTTAGGTTGAGATTATAAGTTTCTGTGGGTTTTCGGAGAAGATGAAATGAACTATTGATTTGTAAATTGTTGCGCGAAAACCCGGTTATCTCCTAAACGGGTGATCCGATTGACTTCATATTTGTTGTGAATTGTTGGTATTGATCTCCTTTTTAAAATGGTATAACTCATGTTTAGGTTGAGATTATAGGTTTTCCGGAAAAGTCAGTTTCTGTGGGTTTTCGGAGAAGCTGAAATTAACTATTGATTTGTAAATTGTTGCGCGAATACCCGTTTATCTCCTCAACGGGTGATCCGATTGACTTCATATTTGTTGTGAAATGTTGGTATTGATCTCCTCTTTAAAGTGGTATAACTCCTGTTTAGGTTTAGATTATAGGTTTTCCGGAAAAGTCAGTTTCTGTGGGTTTTCGGAGAAACTGAAATGAGCTATTGATTTGTAAATTGTTGCGCGAAAACCTGGTTATCTCCTAAACGGCTGATCCGATTGACTTCATATTTGTTGTAAAATGTTGGTATTGATCTCCTCTTTAAAGTGGTATAACTCCTGTTTAGGTTGAGATTATAGGTTTTCCGGAAAAGTCAGTTTCTGTGAGTTTTCGGAGAAGCTGAAATAAACTATTGATTTGTAAACTGTTGCGCGAAAACCCGGTTATCTCCTAAATGGGTGATCCGATTGACTTCATATTTGATGTGAAACGTTGGTATTGATCTCCTCTTTAAAGTGGTATAACTCCTGTTTAGGTTGAGATTATAGGTTTTCCGGAAAAGTCAGTTTCTCTGGGTTTTCGGAGAAGCTGAAATAAACTATTGATTTGTAAATTGTTTCGCGAAAACCCGGTTATCTCCTAAACGGGTGATCCGATTGAATTCGTTTTCGTTGTGAAATGTTAGTATTGATCTCCTCATTAAAGTGGTATAACTCAAGTTTAGGTTGAAATTATAGGTTTTCCGGAAAAGTCAGTTTCTCTGGGTTTTTCGGAGAAGCTGAAATAAACTATTGATTTGTAAATTGTTGCGCGAAAACCCGGTTATCTCCTAAACGGGTGATGCTATTGACTTCATATTTGATGTGAAATGTTGGTATTGATCTCCTCTTTAAAGTGGTGTAACTCCTGTTTAGGTTGAGATTATAGGTTTTCCGGAAAAGTCAGTTTCTGTGAGTTTTCGGAGAAGCTGAAATAAACTATTGATTTGTAAATTGTTGCGCGAAAACCCGGTTATCTCCTAAACTGGTGATCCGATTGACTTCATATTTCATGTGACATATTGGTATTGATCTCCTCATTAAAGTGGTATAACTCCTGTTTAGGTTGAGATTATAGGTTTTCCGGAAAAGTCAGTTTCTCTGGGTTTTCGGAGAAGCTGAAATAAACTATTGATTTGTAAATTGTTTCGCGAAAACCCGGTTATCTCCTAAACGGGTGATCCGATTGAATTCGTTTTCGTTGTGAAATGTTAGTATTGATCTCCTCTTTAAAGTGGTATAACTCCTGTTTAGGTTGAGATTATAGGTTTTGCGGAAAAGTCAGTTTCTGTGGGTTTTCGGAGATGCTGAGTGAACTATTGATTTGTAAATTGTTGCGCGAAAACCCGGTTAACTCCTAAACGCGTGATCCGATTGTCTTCGTTTTCGTTGTGAAATGTTGGTATTGATCTCCTCTTTAAAGTGGTATAACTCCTGTTTAGGTTGAGATTATAGGTTTTCCGGAAAAGTCAGTTTCTGTGAGTTTTCGGAGAAGCTGAAATAAACTATTGATTTGTAAATTGTTGCGCGAAAACCCGGTTATCTCCTAAACGGGTGATCCGATTGACTTCATATTTCATGTGACATGTTGGTATTGATCTCCTCATTAAAGTGGTATAACTCCTGTTTAGGTTGAGATTATAGGTTTTCCGGAAAAGTCAGTTTCTCTGGGTTTTCGGTGAAGCTGAAATAAACTATTGATTTGTAAATTGTTGTGCGAAAACCCGGTTATCTCCTAAACGGGTGATCCTATTGACTTCATATTTGATGTGAAATGTTGGTATTGATCTCCTCTTTAAAGTGGTGTAACTCCTGTTTAGGTTGAGATTATAGGTTTTCCGGAAAAGTCATTTTCTGTGAGTTTTCGGAGAAGCTGAAATAAACTATTGATTTGTAAATTGTTGCGCGAAAACCCGGTTATCTCCTAAACGGGTGATCCGATTGACTTCATATTTGATGTGACATGTTGGTATTGATCTCCTCTTTAAAGTGGTATAACTCCTGTTTAGGATGAGATTATAGGTTTTCCGGAAAAGTCAGTTTCTCTGGGTTTTCGGAGAAGCTGAAATAAACTATTGATTTGTAAATTGTTGCACGAAAACCCGGTTATCTCCTAAACGGCTGATCCGATTGACTTCATATTTGATATGAAATGTTGGTATTGATCTCCTCTTTAAAGTGGTATAACTCCTGTTTAGGTTGAGATTATAAGTTTTCCGGAAAAGTCAGTTTGTGTGGGTTTTCGGAGAAGATGAAATGAACTATTGATTTGTAAATTGTTGCGCGAAAACCCGGTTATCTCCTAAACGGGTGATCCGATTGACTTCATATTTGTTGTGAAATGTTGGTATTAATCTCCCTTTAAAATGGTATAACTCCTGTTAAGGTTGAGATTATAATTTTTCCGGAAAAGTCAGTTTCTGTGGGTTTTCGGAGAAGCTGAAATGAACTATTGATTTGTAAATTGTTGCGCGAATACCCGTTTACCTCCTCAACGGGTGATCCGATTGACTTCATATTTGTTGTGAAATGTTGGTATTGATCTCCTCTTTAAAGTGGTATAACTCCTGTTTAGGTTGAGATTATAGGTTTTCCGGAAAATTCAGTTTCTGTGGGTTTTCGGAGAAGCTGAAATAAACTATTGATTTGTAAATTGTTTCGCGAAAACCCGGTTATCTCCTAAACGGGTGATCCGATTGACTTCGTTTTCATTGTGAAATGTTAGTATTGATCTCCTCTTTAAAGTGGTATAACTCCTGTTTAGGTTGAGATTATAGGTTTTCCGGAAAAGTCAGTTTCTCTGGGTTTTCGGAGAAGCTGAAATAAACTATTGATTTGTAAATTGTTGCGCGAAAACCCGGTTATCTCCTAAACGGGTGAGCCGATTGACTTTATATTTGATATGAAATGTTGGTATTGATCTCCTCTTTAAAGTGGTATAACTCCTGTTTAGGTTGAGATTATAGGTTTTCCGGAAAAGTCAGTTTCTCTGGGTTTTCGGAGAAGCTGAAATAAACTATTGATTTGTAAATTGTTTCGCGAAAACCCGGTTATCTCCTAAACGGGTGATCCGATTGAATTCGTTTTCGTTGTGAAATGTTAGTATTGATCTCCTCATTAAAGTGGTATAACTCCAGTTTAGGTTGAAATTATAGGTTTTCCGGAAAAGTCAGTTTCTCTGGGTTTTCGGAGAAGCTGAAATAAACTATTGATTTGTAAATTGTTGCGCGTAAACCCGGTTATCTCCTAAACGGGTGATCCTATTGACTTCATATTTGATGTGAAATGTTGGTATTGATCTCCTCTTTAAAGTGGTGTAACTCCTGTTTAGGTTGAGATTATAGGTTTTCCGGAAAAGTCAGTTTCTGTGAGTTTTCGGAGAAGCTGAAATAAACTATTGATTTGTAAATTGTTGCGCGAAAACCCGGTTATCTCCTAAACGGGTATTCCGATTGACTTCATATTTGTTGTGACATGTTGGTATTGATCTCCTCATTAAAGTGGTATAACTCCTGTTTAGGTTGAGATTATAGGTTTTCCGGAAAAGTCAGTTTCTCTGGGTTTTCGGAGAAGCTGAAATAAACTATTGATTTGTAAATTGTTGCGCGAAAACCCGGTTATCTCCTAAACGGGTGATCCTATTGACTTCATATTTGATGTGAAATGTTGGTATTGATCTCCTCTTTAAAGTGGTGTAACTCCTGTTTAGGTTGAGATTATAGGTTTTCCGGAAAAGTCAGTTTCTGTGAGTTTTCGGAGAAGCTGAAATAAACTATTGATTTGTAAATTGTTGCGCGAAAACCCGGTTATCTCCTAAACGGGTGATCCGATTGACTTCATATTTGATGTGACATGTTGGTATTGATCTCCTCTTTAAAGTGGTATAACTCCTGTTTAGGTTGAGATTATAGGTTTTCCGGAAAAGTCAGTTTCTCTGGGTTTTCGGAGAAGCTGAAATAAACTATTGATTTGTAAATTGTTGCGCGAAAACCCGGTTATCTCCTAAACGGGTGATCCGATTGACTTCATATTTGATATGAAATGTTGGTATTGATCTCCTCTTTAAAGTGGTATAACTCCTGTTTAGGTTGAGATTATAAGTTTTCCGGAAAAGTCAGTTTGTGTGGGTTTTCGGAGAAGATGAAATGAACTATTGATTTGTAAATTGTTGCGCGAAAACCCGGTTATCTCCTAAACGGGTGATCCGATTGACTTCATATTTGTTGTGAAATATTGGTATTAATCTTCCTTTTAAAATGGTATAACTCCTGTTTAGGTTGAGATTATAGGTTTTCCGAAAAAGTCAGTTTCTCTGGGTTTTCGGAGAAGCTGAAATAAACTATTGATTTGTAAATTGTTGCGCGAAAACCCGGTTATCTCCTAAACGGGTGGTCCGATTGACTTCATATTTGATGTAAAATGTTGGTATTGATCTCCTCTTTAAAGTGGTATAACTCCTGTTTAGGTTGAGATTATAGGTTTTCCGGAAAAGTCAGTTTCTGTGGGTTTTCGGAGAAGCTGAAATAAACTATTGATTTGTAAATTGTTGCGCGAAAACCCGGTTATCTCCTAAACGGGTATTCCGATTGACTTCATATTTGTTGTGAAATGTTGGTATTGATCTCCTCTTTAAAGAGGTATAACTCCTGTTTAGGTTGAGATTATAAGTTTCTGTGGGTTTTCGGAGAAGATGAAATGAACTATTGATTTGTAAATTGTTGCGCGAAACCCCGGTTATCTCCTAAACGGGTGATCCGATTGACTTCATATTTGTTGTGAAATGTTGGTATTGATCTCCTTTTTAAAATGGTATAACTCATGTTTAGGTTGAGATTATAGGTTTTCCGGAAAAGTCAGTTTCTGTGGGTTTTCGGAGACGCTGAAATTAACTATTGATTTGTAAATTGTTGCGCGAATACCCGTTTATCTCCTCAACGGGTGATCCGATTGACTTCATATTTTTTGTGAAATGTTGGTATTGATCTCCTCTTTAAAGTGGTATAACTCCTGTTTAGGTTGAGATTATAGGTTTTCCGGAAAAGTCAGTTTCTGTGGGTTTTCGGAGAAACTGAAATGAACTATTGATTTGTAAATTGTTGCGCGAAAACCTGGTTATCTCCTAAACGGGTGATCCGATTGACTTCATATTTGTTGTAAAATGTTGGTATTGATCTCCTCTTTAAAGTGGTATAACTCCTGTTTAGGTTGAGATTATAGGTTTTCCGGAAAAGTCAGTTTCTGTGAGTTTTCGGAGAAGCTGAAATAAACTATTGATTTGTAAATTGTTGCGCGAAAACCCGGTTATCTCCTAAATGGGTGATCCGATTGACTTCATATTTGATGTGAAACGTTGGTATTGATCTCCTCTTTAAAGTGGTATAACTCCTGTTTAGGTTGAGATTATAGGTTTTCGGGAAAATTCAGTTTTGTGTGGGTTTTCGGAGAAGCTGAAATAAACTATTGATTTGTAAATTGTTGCGCAAAAACCCGGTTATCTCCTAAACGGGTGATCCGATTGAATTCGTTTTCGTTGTGAAATGTTAGTATTGATCTCCTCTTTAAAGTGGTATAACTCCTGTTTAGGTTGAGATTATAGGTTTTCCGGAAAAGTCAGTTTCTCTGGGTTTTCGGAGAAGCTGAAATAAACTATTGATTTGTAAATTGTTTCGCGAAAACCCGGTTATCTCCTAAACGGGTGATCCAATTGAATTCGTTTTCGTTGTGAAATGTTAGTATTGATCTCCTCATTAAAGTGGTATAACTCCAGTTTAGGTTGAAATTATAGGTTTTCCAGAAAAGTCAGTTTCTCTGGGTTTTCGGAGAAGCTGAAATAAACTATTGATTTGTAAATTGTTGCGCGAAAACCCGGTTATCTCCTAAACGGGTGATCCTATTGACTTCATATTTCATGTGACATGTTGGTATTGATCTCCTCATTAAAGTGGTATAACTCCTGTGTAGGTTGAGATTATAGGTTTTCCGGAAAAGTCAGTTTCTGTGAGTTTTCGGAGAAGCTGAAATAAACTATTGATTTGTAAATTGTTGCGCGAAAACCCGGTTATCTCCTAAACGGGTGATCCGATTGACTTCATATTTCATGTGACATGTTGGTATTGATCTCCTCATTAAAGTGGTATAACTCCTGTTTAGGTTGAGATTATAGGTTTTCCGGAAAAGTCAGTTTCTCTGGGTTTTCGGAGAAGCTGAAATAAACTATTGATTTGTAAATTGATGCGCGAAAACCCGGTTATCTCCTAAACGGGTGATCCTATTGACTTCATATTTGATGTGAAATGTTGGTATTGATCTCCTCTTTAAAGTGGTGTAACTCCTGTTTAGGTTGAGATTATAGGTTTTCCGGAAAAGTCAGTTTCTGTGAGTTTTCGGAGAAGCTGAAATAAACTATTGATTTGTAAATTGTTGCGCGAAAACCCGGTTATCTCCTAAACGGGTGATCCGATTGACTTCATATATCATGTGACATGTTGGTATTGATCTCCTCATTAAAGTGGTATAACTCCTGTTTAGGTTGAGATTATAGGTTTTCCGGAAAAGTCAGTTTCTCTGGGTTTTCGGAGAAGCTGAAATAAACTATTGATTTGTAAATTGTTGCGCGAAAACCCGGTTATCTCCTAAACGGGTGATCCTATTGACTTCATATTTGATGTGAAATGTTGGTATTGATCTCCTCTTTAAAGTGGTGTAACTCCTGTTTAGGTTGAGATTATAGGTTTTCCGGAAAAGTCAGTTTCTGTGAGTTTTCGGAGAAGCTGAAATAAACTATTGATTTGTAAATTGTTGCGCGAAAACCCGGTTATCTCCTAAACGGGTGATCCGATTGACTTCATATTTGATGTGACATGTTGGTATTGATCTCCTCTTTAAAGTGGTATAACTCCTGTTTAGGTTGAGATTATAGGTTTTCCGAAAAAGTCAGTTTCTCTGGGTTTTCGGAGAAGCTGAAATAAACTATTGATTTGTAAATTGTTGCGCGAAAACCCGGTTATCTCCTAAACGGGTGGTCCGATTGACTTCATATTTGATGTAAAATGTTGGTATTGATCTCCTCTTTAAAGTGGTATAACTCCTGTTTAGGTTGAGATTATAGGTTTTCCGGAAAAGTCAGTTTCTGTGGGTTTTCGGAGAAGCTGAAATAAACTATTGATTTGTAAATTGTTGCGCGAAAAGCCGGTTATCTCCTAAACGGGTATTCCGATTGACTTCATATTTGTTGTGAAATGTTGGTATTGATCTCCTCTTTAAAGAGGTATAACTCCTGTTTAGGTTGAGATTATAAGTTTCTGTGGGTTTTCGGAGAAGATGAAATGAACTATTGATTTGTAAATTGTTGCGCGAAACCCCGGTTATCTCCTAAACGGGTGATCCGATTGACTTCATATTTGTTGTGAAATGTTGGTATTGATCTCCTTTTTAAAATGGTATAACTCATGTTTAGGTTGAGATTATAGGTTTTCCGGAAAAGTCAGTTTCTGTGGGTTTTCGGAGACGCTGAAATTAACTATTGATTTGTAAATTGTTGCGCGAATACCCGTTTATCTCCTCAACGGGTGATCCGATTGACTTCATATTTGTTGTGAAATGTTGGTATTGATCTCCTCTTTAAAGTGGTATAACTCCTGTTTAGGTTGAGATTATAGGTTTTCCGGAAAAGTCAGTTTCTGTGGGTTTTCGGAGAAACTGAAATGAACTATTGATTTGTAAATTGTTGCGCGAAAACCTGGTTATCTCCTAAACGGGTGATCCGATTGACTTCATATTTGTTGTAAAATGTTGGTATTGATCTCCTCTTTAAAGTGGTATAACTCCTGTTTAGGTTGAGATTATAGGTTTTCCGGAAAAGTCAGTTTCTGTGAGTTTTCGGAGAAGCTGAAATAAACTATTGATTTGTAAATTGTTGCGCGAAAACCCGGTTATCTCCTAAATGGGTGATCCGATTGACTTCATATTTGATGTGAAACGTTGGTATTGATCTCCTCTTTAAAGTGGTATAACTCCTGTTTAGGTTGAGATTATAGGTTTTCGGGAAAATTCAGTTTTGTGTGGGTTTTCGGAGAAGCTGAAATAAACTATTGATTTGTAAATTGTTGCGCAAAAACCCGGTTATCTCCTAAACGGGTGATCCGATTGAATTCGTTTTCATTGTGAAATGTTAGTATTGATCTCCTCTTTAAAGTGGTATAACTCCTGTTTAGGTTGAGATTATAGGTTTTCCGGAAAAGTCAGTTTCTCTGGGTTTTCGGAGAAGCTGAAATAAACTATTGATTTGTAAATTGTTTCGCGAAAACCCGGTTATCTCCTAAACGGGTGATCCGATTGAATTCGTTTTCGTTGTGAAATGTTAGTATTGATCTCCTCATTAAAGTGGTATAACTCCAGTTTAGGTTGAAATTATAGGTTTTCCGGAAAAGTCAGTTTCTCTGGGTTTTCGGAGAAGCTGAAATAAACTATTGATTTGTAAATTGTTGCGCGAAAACCCGGTTATCTCCTAAACGGGTGATCCTATTGACTTCATATTTCATGTGACATGTTGGTATTGATCTCCTCATTAAAGTGGTATAACTCCTGTTTAGGTTGAGATTATAGGTTTTCCGGAAAAGTCAGTTTCTGTGAGTTTTCGGAGAAGCTGAAATAAACTATTGATTTGTAAATTGTTGCGCGAAAACCCGGTTATCTCCTAAACGGGTGATCCGATTGACTTCATATTTCATGTGACATGTTGGTATTGATCTCCTCATTAAAGTGGTATAACTCCTGTTTAGGTTGAGATTATAGGTTTTCCGGAAAAGTCAGTTTCTCTGGGTTTTCGGAGAAGCTGAAATAAACTATTGATTTGTAAATTGTTGCGCGAAAACCCGGTTATCTCCTAAACGGGTGATCCTATTGACTTCATATTTGATGTGAAATGTTGGTATTGATCTCCTCTTTAAAGTGGTGTAACTCCTGTTTAGGTCGAGATTATAGGTTTTCCGGAAAAGTCAGTTTCTGTGAGTTTTCGGAGAAGCTGAAATAAACTATTGATTTGTAAATTGTTGCGCGAAAACCCGGTTATCTCCTAAACGGGTGATCCGATTGACTTCATATATCATGTGACATGTTGGTATTGATCTCCTCATTAAAGTGGTATAACTCCTGTTTAGGTTGAGATTATAGGTTTTCCGGAAAAGTCAGTTTCTCTGGGTTTTCGGAGAAGCTGAAATAAACTATTGATTTGTAAATTGTTGCGCGAAAACCCGGTTATCTCCTAAACGGGTGATCCTATTGACTTCATATTTGATGTGAAATGTTGGTATTGATCTCCTCTTTAAAGTGGTGTAACTCCTGTTTAGGTTGAGATTATAGGTTTTCCGGAAAAGTCAGTTTCTGTGAGTTTTCGGAGAAGCTGAAATAAACTATTGATTTGTAAATTGTTGCGCGAAAACCCGGTTATCTCCTAAACGGGTGATCCGATTGACTTCATATTTGATGTGACATATTGGTATTGATCTCCTCTTTAAAGTGGTATAACTCCTGTTTAGGTTGAGATTATAGGTTTTCCGGAAAAGTCAGTTTCTCTGGGTTTTCGGAGAAGCTGAAATAAACTATTGATTTGTAAATTGTTGCGCGAAAACCCGGTTATCTCCTAAACGGGTGATCCGATTGACTTCATATTTGATATGAAATGTTGGTATTGATCTCCTCTTTAAAGTGGTATAACTCCTGTTTAGGTTGAGATTATAAGTTTTCCGGAAAAGTCAGTTTGTGTGGGTTTTCGGAGAAGATGAAATGAACTATTGATTTGTAAATTGTTGCGCGAAAACCCGGTTATCTCCTAAACGGGTGATCCGATTGACTTCATATTTGTTGTGAAATATTGGTATTAATCTCCCTTTTAAAATGGTATAACTCCTGTTAAGGTTGAGATTATAGGTTTTCCGGAAAAGTCAGTTTCTGTGGGTTTTCGGAG
The DNA here is from genome assembly GCA_949628195.1 of Phasia obesa. Taxonomy (NCBI): domain Eukaryota; kingdom Metazoa; phylum Arthropoda; class Insecta; order Diptera; family Tachinidae; genus Phasia; species Phasia obesa. The sequence goes on along the minus strand of CATIVE010000135.1, from coordinate 11,385 downwards.
AAGATGAAATGAACTATTGATTTGTAAATTGTTGCGCGAAAACCCGGTTATCTCCTAAACGGGTGATCCGATTGACTTCATATTTGATATGAAATGTTGGTATTGATCTCCTCTTTAAAGTGGTATAACTCCTGTTTAGGTTGAGATTATAGGTTTTCCGAAAAAGTCAGTTTCTCTGGGTTTTCGGAGAAGCTGAAATAAACTATTGATTTGTAAATTGTTGCGCGAAAACCCGGTTATCTTCTAAACGGGTGGTCCGATTGACTTCATATTTGATGTAAAATGTTGGTATTGATCTCCTCTTTAAAGTGGTATAACTCCTGTTTAGGTTGAGATTATAGGTTTTCCGGAAAAGTCAGTTTCTGTGGGTTTTCGGAGAAGCTGAAATAAACTATTGATTTGTAAATTGTTGCGCGAAAACCCGGTTATCTCCTAAAAGGGTATTCCGATTGACTTCATATTTGTTGTGAAATGTTGGTATTGATCTCCTCTTTAAAGAGGTATAACTCCTGTTTAGGTTGAGATTATAAGTTTCTGTGGGTTTTCGGAGAAGATGAAATGAACTATTGATTTGTAAATTGTTGCGCGAAAACCCGGTTATCTCCTAAACGGGTGATCCGATTGACTTCATATTTGTTGTGAAATGTTGGTATTGATCTCCTTTTTAAAATGGTATAACTCATGTTTAGGTTGAGATTATAGGTTTTCCGGAAAAGTAAGTTTCTGTGGGTTTTCGGAGAAGCTGAAATTAACTATTGATTTGTAAATTGTTGCGCGAATACCCGTTTATCTCCTCAACGGGTGATCCGATTGACTTCATATTTGTTGTGAAATGTTGGTATTGATCTCCTCTTTAAAGTGGTATAACTCCTGTTTAGGTTGAGATTATAGGTTTTCCGGAAAAGTCAGTTTCTGTGGGTTTTCGGAGAAACTGAAATGAACTATTGATTTGTAAATTGTTGCGCGAAAACCTGGTTATCTCCTAAACGGGTGATCCGATTGACTTCATATTTGTTGTAAAATGTTGGTATTGATCTCCTCTTTAAAGTGGTATAACTCCTGTTTAGGTTGAGATTATAGGTTTTCCGGAAAAGTCAGTTTCTGTGAGTTTTCGGAGAAGCTGAAATAAACTATTGATTTGTAAATTGTTGCGCGAAAACCCGGTTATCTCCTAAATGGGTGATCCGATTGACTTCATATTTGATGTGAAACGTTGGTATTGATCTCCTCTTTAAAGTGGTATAACTCCTGTTTAGGTTGAGATTATAGGTTTTCGGGAAAATTCAGTTTTGTGTGGGTTTTCGGAGAAGCTGAAATAAACTATTGATTTGTAAATTGTTGCGCAAAAACCCGGTTATCTCCTAAACGGGTATTCCGATTGACTTCATATTTGTTGTGAAATGTTGGTATTGATCTCCTCTTTAAAGTGGTACAACTCCTGTTTAGGTTGAGATTATAAGTTTTCCGGAAAAGTCAGTTTCTGTGGGTTTTCGGAGAAGATGAAATGAACTATTGATTTGTAAATTGTTGCGCGAAAACCCGGTTATCTCCTAAACGGGTGATCCGATTGACTTCATATTTGATGTGAAATGTTGGTATTGATCTCCTCTTTAAAGTGGTATAACTCCTGTTTAGGTTGAGATTATAGGTTTTCCGTAAAAGTCAGTTTCTGTGGGTTTTCGGAGATGCTGAGTGAACTATTGATTTGTAAATTTTTGCGCGAAAACCCGGTTAACTCCTAAACGGGTGATCCGATTGACTTCATATTTGATGTGAAATGTTGTTATTGATCTCCTCTTTAAAGTGGTATAACTCCTGTTTAGGTTGAGATTATAAGTTTTCCGGAACAGTCAGTTTCTGTGGGTTTTCGGAGAAGATGAATTGATTTGTAAATTGTTGCGCGAAAACCCGGTTATCTCCTAAACGAGTGATCCGATTGACTTCATATTTGTCGTGAAATGTTGGTATTAATCTCCTTTTTAAAATGGTATAACTCCTGTTTAGGTTGAGATTATAGGTTTTCCGGAAAAGTAAGTTTCTGTGGGTTTTCGGAGAAGCTGAAATGAACTATTGATTTGTAAATTGTTGCGCGAATACCCGTTTATCTCCTCAACGGTTGATCCGATTGACTTCATATTTGTTGTGAAATGTTGGTATTGATCTCCTCTTTAAAGTGGTATAACTCCTGTTTAGGTTGAGATTATAGGTTTTCCGGAAAAGTCAGTTTCTGTGGGTTTTCGGAGAAGCTGAAAGGAACTATTGATTTGTAAATTGTTGCTCGAAAACCCGGTTATCTCCTAAACGGGATATCCTATTGACTTCATATTTGATGTGAAATGTTGGTATTGATCTCCTCTTTAAAGTGGTATAACTCCTGTTTAGGTTGAGATTATAGGTTTTCCGGAAAAGTCAGTTTCTGTGGGTTTTCGGAGAAGCTGAAAGGAACTATTGATTTGTAAATTGTTGCTCGAAAACCCGGTTATCTCCTAAACGGGTTATCCTATTGACTTCATATTTGATGTGAAATGTTGGTATTGATCTCCTCTTTAAAGTGGTATAACTCCTGTTTAGGTTGAGATTATAGGTTTTCCGGAAAAGTCAGTTTCTGTGAGTTTTCGGAGAAGCTGAAATAAACTATTGATTTGTAAATTGTTGCGCGAAAACCCGGTTATCTCCTAAACCGGTGATCCGAATGACTTCATATTTGATGTGACATGTTGGTATTGATCTTCTCTTTAAAGTGGTATAACTCCTGTTTAGGTTGAGATTATAGGTTTTCCGGAAAAGTCAGTTTCTCTGGGTTTTCGGAGAAGCTAAAATAAACTATTGATTTGTAAATTGTTGCGCGAAAACCCGGTTATCTCCTAAGCGGGTGATCCGAATGACTTCATATTTGATGTGACATGTTGGTATTGATCTCCTCTTTAAAGTGGTATAACTCCTGTTTAGGTTGAGATTATAGGTTTTCCAGAAAAGTCAGTTTCTCTGGGTTTTCGGAGAAGCTGAAATAAACTATTGATTTGTAAATTGTTACGCGAAAACCCGGTTATCTCCTAAACGGGTGATCCTATTGACTTCATATTTGATGTGAAATGTTGGTATTGATCTCCTCTTTAAAGTGGTATAACTCCTGTTTAGGTTGAGATTATAGGTTTTCCGGAAAAGTCAGTTTCCGTGAGTTTTCGGAGAAGCTGAAATAAACTATTGATTTGTAAATTGTTGCGCGAAAACCCGGTTAACTCCTATACGGGTGATCCGAATGACTTCATATTTGATGTGACATGTTGGTATTGATCTCCTCTTTAAAGTGGTATAATTCCTGTTTAGGTTGAGATTATAGGTTTTCCGGAAAAGTCAGTTTCTCTGGGTTTTCGGAGAAGCTGAAATAAACTATTGATTTGTAAATTGTTGCGCGAAAACCCGGTTATCTCCTAAACGGGTGATCCGAATGACTTCATATTTGATGTGACATGTTGGTATTGATCTCCTCTTTAAAGTGGTATAACTCCTGTTTAGGTTGAGATTATAGGTTTTCCGGAAAAGTCAGTTTCTCTGGGTTTTCGGAGAAGCTGAAATAAACTATTGATTTGTAAATTGTTGCGCAAAAACCAGGTTATCTCCTAAACAGGTGATCCGAATGACTTCATATTTGATGTGACATGTTGGTATTGATCTCCTCTTTAAAGTGGTATAACTCCTGTTTAGGTTAAGATTATAGGTTTTCCGGAAAAGTCAGTTTCTCTGGGTTTTCGGAGAAGCTGAAATAAACTATTGATTTGTAAATTGTTGCGCGAAAACCCGGTTATCTCCTAAACGGGTGATCCTATTGACTTCATATTTGATGTGAAATGTTGGTATTGATCTCCTCTTTAAAGTGGTATAACTCCTGTTTAGGTTGAGATTATAGGTTTTCCGTAAAAGTCAGTTTCTGTGGGTTTTCGGAGATGCTGAGTGAACTATTGATTTGTAAATTTTTGCGCGAAAACCCGGTTAACTCCTAAACGGGTGATCCGATTGACTTCATATTTGATGTGAAATGTTGTTATTGATCTCCTCTTTAAAGTGGTATAACTCCTGTTTAGGTTGAGATTATAAGTTTTCCGGAACAGTCAGTTTCTGTGGGTTTTCGGAGAAGATGAATTGATTTGTAAATTGTTGCGCGAAAACCCGGTTATCTCCTAAACGAGTGATCCGATTGACTTCATATTTGTCGTGAAATGTTGGTATTAATCTCCTTTTTAAAATGGTATAACTCCTGTTTAGGTTGAGATTATAGGTTTTCCGGAAAAGTAAGTTTCTGTGGGTTTTCGGAGAAGCTGAAATGAACTATTGATTTGTAAATTGTTGCGCGAATACCCGTTTATCTCCTCAACGGTTGATCCGATTGACTTCATATTTGTTGTGAAATGTTGGTATTGATCTCCTCTTTAAAGTGGTATAACTCCTGTTTAGGTTGAGATTATAGGTTTTCCGGAAAAGTCAGTTTCTGTGGGTTTTCGGAGAAGCTGAAAGGAACTATTGATTTGTAAATTGTTGCTCGAAAACCCGGTTATCTCCTAAACGGGATATCCTATTGACTTCATATTTGATGTGAAATGTTGGTATTGATCTCCTCTTTAAAGTGGTATAACTCCTGTTTAGGTTGAGATTATAGGTTTTCCGGAAAAGTCAGTTTCTGTGGGTTTTCGGAGAAGCTGAAAGGAACTATTGATTTGTAAATTGTTGCTCGAAAACCCGGTTATCTCCTAAACGGGTTATCCTATTGACTTCATATTTGATGTGAAATGTTGGTATTGATCTCCTCTTTAAAGTGGTATAACTCCTGTTTAGGTTGAGATTATAGGTTTTCCGGAAAAGTCAGTTTCTGTGAGTTTTCGGAGAAGCTGAAATAAACTATTGATTTGTAAATTGTTGCGCGAAAACCCGGTTATCTCCTAAACCGGTGATCCGAATGACTTCATATTTGATGTGACATGTTGGTATTGATCTTCTCTTTAAAGTGGTATAACTCCTGTTTAGGTTGAGATTATAGGTTTTCCGGAAAAGTCAGTTTCTCTGGGTTTTCGGAGAAGCTAAAATAAACTATTGATTTGTAAATTGTTGCGCGAAAACCCGGTTATCTCCTAAGCGGGTGATCCGAATGACTTCATATTTGATGTGACATGTTGGTATTGATCTCCTCTTTAAAGTGGTATAACTCCTGTTTAGGTTGAGATTATAGGTTTTCCAGAAAAGTCAGTTTCTCTGGGTTTTCGGAGAAGCTGAAATAAACTATTGATTTGTAAATTGTTACGCGAAAACCCGGTTATCTCCTAAACGGGTGATCCTATTGACTTCATATTTGATGTGAAATGTTGGTATTGATCTCCTCTTTAAAGTGGTATAACTCCTGTTTAGGTTGAGATTATAGGTTTTCCGGAAAAGTCAGTTTCCGTGAGTTTTCGGAGAAGCTGAAATAAACTATTGATTTGTAAATTGTTGCGCGAAAACCCGGTTAACTCCTATACGGGTGATCCGAATGACTTCATATTTGATGTGACATGTTGGTATTGATCTCCTCTTTAAAGTGGTATAATTCCTGTTTAGGTTGAGATTATAGGTTTTCCGGAAAAGTCAGTTTCTCTGGGTTTTCGGAGAAGCTGAAATAAACTATTGATTTGTAAATTGTTGCGCGAAAACCCGGTTATCTCCTAAACGGGTGATCCGAATGACTTCATATTTGATGTGACATGTTGGTATTGATCTCCTCTTTAAAGTGGTATAACTCCTGTTTAGGTTGAGATTATAGGTTTTCCGGAAAAGTCAGTTTCTCTGGGTTTTCGGAGAAGCTGAAATAAACTATTGATTTGTAAATTGTTGCGCAAAAACCAGGTTATCTCCTAAACAGGTGATCCGAATGACTTCATATTTGATGTGACATGTTGGTATTGATCTCCTCTTTAAAGTGGTATAACTCCTGTTTAGGTTAAGATTATAGGTTTTCCGGAAAAGTCAGTTTCTCTGGGTTTTCGGAGAAGCTGAAATAAACTATTGATTTGTAAATTGTTGCGCGAAAACCCGGTTATCTCCTAAACGGGTGATCCTATTGACTTCATATTTGATGTGAAATGTTGGTATTGATCTCCTCTTTAAAGTGGTATAACTCCTGTTTAGGTTGAGATTATAGGTTTTCCGGAAAAGTCAGTTTCCGTGAGTTTTCGGAGAAGCTGAAATAAACTATTGATTTGTAAATTGTTGCGCGAAAACCCGGTTAACTCCTATACGGGTGATCCGAATGACTTCATATTTGATGTGACATGTTGGTATTGATCTCCTCTTTAAAGTGGTATAATTCCTGTTTAGGTTGAGATTATAGGTTTTCCGGAAAAGTCAGTTTCTCTGGGTTTTCGGAGAAGCTGAAATAAACTATTGATTTGTAAATTGTTGCGCGAAAACCCGGTTATCTCCTAAACGGGTGATCCGAATGACTTCATATTTGATGTGACATGTTGGTATTGATCTCCTCTTTAAAGTGGTATAACTCCTGTTTAGGTTGAGATTATAGGTTTTCCGGAAAAGTCAGTTTCTCTGGGTTTTCGGAGAAGCTGAAATAAACTATTGATTTGTAAATTGTTGCGCAAAAACCAGGTTATCTCCTAAACAGGTGATCCGAATGACTTCATATTTGATGTGACATGTTGGTATTGATCTCCTCTTTAAAGTGGTATAACTCCTGTTTAGGTTAAGATTATAGGTTTTCCGGAAAAGTCAGTTTCTCTGGGTTTTCGGAGAAGCTGAAATAAACTATTGATTTGTAAATTGTTGCGCGAAAACCCGGTTATCTCCTAAACGGGTGATCCTATTGACTTCATATTTGATGTGAAATGTTGGTATTGATCTCCTCTTTAAAGTGGTATAACTCCTGTTTAGGTTGAGATTATAGGTTTTCCGTAAAAGTCAGTTTCTGTGGGTTTTCGGAGATGCTGAGTGAACTATTGATTTGTAAATTTTTGCGCGAAAACCCGGTTAACTCCTAAACGGGTGATCCGATTGACTTCATATTTGATGTGAAATGTTGTTATTGATCTCCTCTTTAAAGTGGTATAACTCCTGTTTAGGTTGAGATTATAAGTTTTCCGGAACAGTCAGTTTCTGTGGGTTTTCGGAGAAGATGAAATGAACTATTGATTTGTAAATTGTTGCGCGAAAGCCCGGTTATCTCCTAAACGAGTGATCCGATTGACTTCATATTTGTTGTGAAATGTTGGTATTAATCTCCTTTTTAAAATGGTATAACTTCTGTTTAGGTTGAGATTATAGGTTTTCCGGAAAAGTCAGTTTCTGTGGGTTTTCGGAGAAGCTGAAATGAACTATTGATTTGTAAATTGTTACGCGAAAACCCGGTTATCTCCTAAACGGGTGATCCTATTGACTTCATATTTGATGTGAAATGTTGGTATTGATCTCCTCTTTAAAGTGGTATAACTCCTGTTTAGGTTGAGATTATAGGTTTTCCGGAAAAGTCAGTTTCTGTGGGTTTTCGGAGAAGCTGAAAGGAACTATTGATTTGTAAATTGTTGCTCGAAAACCCGGTTATCTCCTAAACGGGTTATCCTATTGACTTCATATTTGATGTGAAATGTTGGTATTGATCTCCTCTTTAAAGTGGTATAACTCCTGTTTAGGTTGAGATTATAGGTTTTCCGGAAAAGTCAGTTTCTGTGAGTTTTCGGAGAAGCTGAAATAAACTATTGATTTGTAAATTTTTGCGCGAAAACCCGGTTATCTCCTAAACGGGTGATCCGAATGACTTCATATTTGATGTGACATGTTGGTATTGATCTCCTCTTTAAAGTGGTATAACTCCTGTTTAGGTTGAGATTATAGGTTTTCCGGAAAAGTCAGTTTCTCTGGGTTTTCGGAGAAGCTGAAATAAACTATTGATTTGTAAATTGTTACGCGAAAACCCGGTTATCTCCTAAACGGGTGATCCTATTGACTTCATATTTGATGTGAAATGTTGGTATTGATCTCCTCTTTAAAGTGGTATAACTCCTGTTTAGGTTGAGATTATAGGTTTTCCGGAAAAGTCAGTTTCCGTGAGTTTTCGGAGAAGCTGAAATAAACTATTGATTTGTAAATTGTTGCGCGAAAACCCGGTTATCTCCTAAAGGGGTGATCCGATTGACTTCATATTTGATGTGACATGTTGGTATTGATCTCCTCTTTAAAGTGGTATAACTCCTGTTTAGGTTGAGATTATAGGTTTTCCGGAAAAGTCAGTTTCTCTGGGTTTTCGGAGAAGCTGAAATAAACTATTGATATGTAAATTGTTGCGCGAAAACCCGGTTATCTCCTAAACGGGTGATCCGATTGACTTCATATTTGATGTGAAATGTTGGTATTGATCTCCTCTTTAAAGTGGTATAACTCCTGTTTACGTTGAGATTATAAGTTTTCCGGAAAAGTCAGTTTTTGTGGGTTTTCGGAGAAGATGAAATGAACTATTGATTTGTAAATTGTTGCGCGAAAACCCGGTTATCTCCTAAACGGGTGATCCGATTGACTTCATATTTGTTGTGAAATGTTGGTATTAATCTTCCTTTTAAAATGGTATAACTGCTGTTTAGGTTGAGATTATAGGTTTTCCGGAAAAGTCAGTTTCTGTGGGTTTTCGGAGAAGCTGAAATGAACTATTGATATGTAAATTGTTGCGCGAATACCCGTTTATCTCCTCAACGGGTGATCCGATTGAATTCGTTTTCGTTGTGAAATGTTAGTATTGATCTCCTCTTTAAAGTGGTATAACTCCTGTTTAGGTTGAGATTATAGGTTTTGCGGAAAAGTCAGTTTCTGTGGGTTTTCGGAGATGCTGAGTGAACTATTGATTTGTAAATTGTTGCGCAAAAACCCGGTTAACTCCTAAACGGGTGATCCGATTGTCTTCGTTTTCGTTGTGAAATGTTGGTATTGATCTCCTCTTTAAAGTGGTATAACTTCTGTTTAGGTTGAGATTATAGGTTTTCCGGAAAAGTCAGTTTCTGTGGGTTTTCGGAGAAGCTGAAATGAACTATTGATTTGTAAATTGTTACGCGAAAACCCGGTTATCTCCTAAACGGGTGATCCTATTGACTTCATATTTGATGTGAAATGTTGGTATTGATCTCCTCTTTAAAGTGGTATAACTCCTGTTTAGGTTGAGATTATAGGTTTTCCGGAAAAGTCAGTTTCTGTGGGTTTTCGGAGAAGCTGAAATGAACTATTGATTTGTAAATTGTTGCGCGAAAACCCGGTTATCTCCTAAACGGGTGATCCGATTGACTTCGTTTTCATTGTGAAATGTTAGTATTGATCTCCTCTTTAAAGTGGTATAACTCCTGTTTAGGTTGAGATTATAGGTTTTCCGGAAAAGTCAGTTTCTGTGGGTTTTCGGAGATGCTGAGTGAACTATTGATTTGTAAATTTTTGCGCGAAAACCCGGTTAACTCCTAAACGGGTGATCCGATTGACTTCATATTTGATGTGAAATGTTGTTATTGATCTCCTCTTTAAAGTGGTATAACTCCTGTTTAGGTTGAGATTATAAGTTTTCCGGAACAGTCAGTTTCTGTGGGTTTTCGGAGAAGATGAAATGAACTATTGATTTGTAAATTGTTGCGCGAAAGCCCGGTTATCTCCTAAACGAGTGATCCGATTGACTTCATATTTGTTGTGAAATGTTGGTATTAATCTCCTTTTTAAAATGGTATAACTTCTGTTTAGGTTGAGATTATAGGTTTTCCGGAAAAGTCAGTTTCTGTGGGTTTTCGGAGAAGCTGAAATGAACTATTGATTTGTAAATTGTTACGCGAAAACCCGGTTATCTCCTAAACGGGTGATCCTATTGACTTCATATTTGATGTGAAATGTTGGTATTGATCTCCTCTTTAAAGTGGTATAACTCCTGTTTAGGTTGAGATTATAGGTTTTCCGGAAAAGTCAGTTTCTGTGGGTTTTCGGAGAAGCTGAAAGGAACTATTGATTTGTAAATTGTTGCTCGAAAACCCGGTTATCTCCTAAACGGGTTATCCTATTGACTTCATATTTGATGTGAAATGTTGGTATTGATCTCCTCTTTAAAGTGGTATAACTCCTGTTTAGGTTGAGATTATAGGTTTTCCGGAAAAGTCAGTTTCTGTGAGTTTTCGGAGAAGCTGAAATAAACTATTGATTTGTAAATTTTTGCGCGAAAACCCGTTTATCTCCTAAACGGGTGATCCGAATGACTTCATATTTGATGTGACATGTTGGTATTGATCTCCTCTTTAAAGTGGTATAACTCCTGTTTAGGTTGAGATTATAGGTTTTCCGGAAAAGTCAGTTTCTCTGGGTTTTCGGAGAAGCTGAAATAAACTATTGATTTGTAAATTGTTACGCGAAAACCCGGTTATCTCCTAAACGGGTGATCCTATTGACTTCATATTTGATGTGAAATGTTGGTATTGATCTCCTCTTTAAAGTGGTATAACTCCTGTTTAGGTTGAGATTATAGGTTTTCCGGAAAAGTCAGTTTCCGTGAGTTTTCGGAGAAGCTGAAATAAACTATTGATTTGTAAATTGTTGCGCGAAAACCCGGTTATCTCCTAAAGGGGTGATCCGATTGACTTCATATTTGATGTGACATGTTGGTATTGATCTCCTCTTTAAAGTGGTATAACTCCTGTTTAGGTTGAGATTATAGGTTTTCCGGAAAAGTCAGTTTCTCTGGGTTTTCGGAGAAGCTGAAATAAACTATTGATATGTAAATTGTTGCGCGAAAACCCGGTTATCTCCTAAACGGGTGATCCGATTGACTTCATATTTGATGTGAAATGTTGGTATTGATCTCCTCTTTAAAGTGGTATAACTCCTGTTTACGTTGAGATTATAAGTTTTCCGGAAAAGTCAGTTTTTGTGGGTTTTCGGAGAAGATGAAATGAACTATTGATTTGTAAATTGTTGCGCGAAAACCCGGTTATCTCCTAAACGGGTGATCCGATTGACTTCATATTTGTTGTGAAATGTTGGTATTAATCTTCCTTTTAAAATGGTATAACTGCTGTTTAGGTTGAGATTATAGGTTTTCCGGAAAAGTCAGTTTCTGTGGGTTTTCGGAGAAGCTGAAATGAACTATTGATATGTAAATTGTTGCGCGAATACCCGTTTATCTCCTCAACGGGTGATCCGATTGAATTCGTTTTCGTTGTGAAATGTTAGTATTGATCTCCTCTTTAAAGTGGTATAACTCCTGTTTAGGTTGAGATTATAGGTTTTGCGGAAAAGTCAGTTTCTGTGGGTTTTCGGAGATGCTGAGTGAACTATTGATTTGTAAATTGTTGCGCAAAAACCCGGTTAACTCCTAAACGGGTGATCCGATTGTCTTCGTTT
>CATIVE010000134.1:0-59178 GCA_949628195.1 Phasia obesa | reverse complement strand
TTAACAAAATGCTTACAGGATTCTCTATTTATTGCTGTTGCTCTCAACTCGTTAAATTAGTTGGTTGATTCACTCATATATATATATATATATATATATATATATATATGAATTCCGTAAACATGGCTTTGTAGCGACCGACGTTCACTGAAATGATCACACGAACCTATCACTCGTTTTGTTTTTGGCATAGCTGCTGAGATGAACATGAGCCTCATCAGACAAGATGATTTCGGGTAAACTCGGTGGCCGATTGGAGCTTTTGTAAGGCCCAAATTGAAAAGTCGTAAAGAAAGAATGATCGTTTGCCTTAGATTGCTGAGTAAATTGAACCTTCTATGATAATATTACGAGATCTTTGCACGAAATTCTCATCAATCTAGTGCTAGTCCTGTTGATATTTTCTATTACTATTTTAATTTTTTGTTGTATACAGGGGTTTACCTGCACTTGTCATTTGTGCGACTACTAGCTCTTGTTTGTACATCTATTAGCTTACATCCGGTTTGCTAATGGCATTCTAAATGTTTTTAACTGTAAGTTCTGTTTAAAAAGTTACAGTGGAAAATTTGTGTGTTTAATTTGCTTCTATTTTTTATAAAGTGTTTGCCATTTAACATTGGTTAATTATTGTGTTTTAATATTTATTATAGACATCGAAAAATCACTACTTTGCTGTTTTTGCTATAATATCAGTAGCTTTTCAAACACTGTCCGATACTTACTTTGATAAACAGAAATGTGTTTATTTTAATTCTTCTTTTTTAATAGCAACGGCGATGGTGATCTGCGGAATTATTTTCAAGGCCAAATTGAATGGTCCAAATGATTCAAACTGAATGGTCCAAATTAGTTAAATTTACATTTATATTTATTTTACTTAGCCGGATTTTCATTACATTTGTTTTTAGAAACAGAATTGATAGAATTTTGTATTTCAAAATTTAATTTATTTTTTTTATTAATTTATTTTTAGTGCTAAGCAAGTGCTAAGGGAAACTGGTTTAATTGAGAAAGCTTAACAAACTCTGCGTCTCATGGCAAGCAGATTATATAATCAAAGCATTGCAGTATGTGTGAGGCTGTACTGAGAGTCCAGAAACAACGAATTGGAATCATGCACAAGAATTGCAAACTTTAGGAATCTTTGTACAACATATAATTACTGAAGATCTGATTTTGATGCCTATATTATCATTTGACTGCAAACTTATAGCAATGCACAGTAAAGAGAGCTCATTATGTAGAATATTAAATGTCAACATGGTAATGGTGATTATTTATGGAAAGTTGGACTTGATGATGTTGCTACAGCAACGAGTATAAAAAAATAATAGACTAGTTTTTGACGTATACTCTATTACCTATAGGACTGCAATATACATAAACATAAAAATAAAAATTATAGCATGTTCCTATACAAGACGAGATTTTACTTTATTTTTTAAAATTTATATTTTTAATTTATGGTAATATAATGCTCAATTTAATTTTTTTATTTTAGATTCGCGTCCCATTTTTGCAAGAATCATTTGTTTTTTACAACTTTATATGGAAATAAAAATATAAAAAGGGAAATTTGCACAATTTAATCAATTTATTTATGGTGATTTCACTAAAACTTTATGAGTTTCAGCTTGAGATGTAGAATCGATATAAATTGTATAGTGAGAAGCTTTTACATCCGGGAGGCGGCGCTGTTGTTAATACACATTTTGTTGAAATGTTGAAACTATCAAAATCGAAAAATGATTGCTTACATTTTATTACTATTGTTATACCTATCGGTGAAGACCATCGTCTCTGGATGTTTGTTTGATGCCTAAATAGACTGATTGGTAGCGCCCTAGTCTATCAGTCTGGGGGTTTTGGGTTCGATTGCCGCCAAATACTCTGGGTGTTTTCTGCAGTTAAGCCAAAAGCTTCGCAGGTAGTATGTTTAAAAAACAGAAAAAAGATACGGCTTTCGATGTGAGGACATTATCACCCCATGTTATAGATAGTATTGAAAACTTAGTATTAGATCCTTTAGTATAAATAGTGTGTACCCACCACTATTTAGTGTAATTTTTTCATTAGGGTGGTGTCTACTTAAACGATTAAATGTAGTTAAACTGTTTGCTATCTGTCAATTTTATGTGACGTTAGAGTACAATTTAATATAAATAAAAGTTTTCGAATAATACACGGACTTGACAGTATTGGGTAGATTCTACTACTAAGGGCTTTTTTGGCATAAGATGTTAAGAGAAATTATTAAACGAATCCTCGGCTACGTTATTGCCGAACAAAGCTAAGTGCTACCACCTAGTATGAATGAGATATACCAAAACTTATGACGCCTTTATTGAAGGACCACGGATTTTTACAATCTTTCGAGGCTCATAAATCAAAATTGGTCACCAAATTCTCCAAACCGAGTATAGGACTTTACTACCCATTGATAGTAGAAACAAAACTATACTTTCAAGTTTTAAGACGTAACTGTTGAGCTAAACTGCCACAAACTGTTGCCAACTGTTGAACTCAACAGTTACGTCTTAGAAATATACTGCAAAATAAAGAGCTGATAAATGTAAACAATTGAAAAAAAATAAAAGAGGAAAAAAAGAAATAATTTAAATTAAGTAAATTAATTACTTTAGCTGAAAATTATGGATAACAAACGGTATAACTCTCTTCTATTAGCTATTTAAGGTGAGCACAACATGTTGACTTTAGGTAGCTAAAATATTTGATATTTGAAAATTTTATTAGTCGAACTATTTATTTTACATACAGAAGAAATTTGAAGTCAAGATTAAGTTCGTTTTATTCTCTCTAAGAAAGACTAAATTAAATTACAAATTAGGTGATAATATTAAAGAAATATTTTATGTTGCCAAAAATAACCAACTGTTGAGCGCAACTAGTCAACAACGCGGTTTTAAGATAAATACTCAACCCTTCCGCAACAGTTACGTCTTCTGAAGGTGCGCAATATGTGTCGACAGGTTGAATATTTCGTATAAACGATGATTTTAAGATGAAACCAACACTTTCATTTATCTTTTAAAAGCATATTTGCAATATCACACACTTGATCACAAGACTATTTTATTTTTACTAAAATGACTTAGATTCTATATTCTGACTTGAAACTATTGTTCTTGTAACTTTTGGTAATCAGCCTAACTATTCTTAAAATATACACAAAACGTAGGCTTCTATTTGATTTTTTGTTTAAGTATAAAGAAAAGCGATCGAAATCGCTTTAAATAAATGGTTCGCCAACAAGTCCAATTTAAAAATGTCACATTTTTAAATAAATAATTAAATTTATATTAAAAAAAAACATTTTTTTTATATAAAACTAATAAAAATTAATGTTTGTTTTTGTTCTATATGACTTCAATTCAAATATTAAAAATTCACATTTAAAAAACAATTAATAAAAAAAAATATTTATGTTAATCGTGTGTGAAATGATGCAATATTTAAAAAACATTACTCATTTTAATATCAATATTAAATGTTGATAAGCCTTTTAAGAAAAAATAATATATAAAGTTTTTCATTTGGTAAAATTTGGGTTAAAACTGATAATTAAGTTGCACTGAAGAAGTCATTTGGTATCAAAGTAAGAACGTAATAATCTAAAGTCTCCTGTAAATCTTCCAGTTTTTCTAATTATAGCAGCATTATTTGCAATATAATGTGTCAAGTATCATTTCATTTTATTAACCCAAGTTCATACATTCAGACTGCTTCTTTTGTGAAATATCTATGACAAAATAAAAGATTCTTAATTAAGTGGTTTAAATATTTGTTTTCAAAAGGTCTTCATTTTAAATAAATAAAACAACGACCTTGACATTCAAAAACTTAAACTAAACAGGTTATCACGAATTTATTTGAATAATTAGATTTTATAATTTGCTAACTATTTTCTTATTTATACCTTTTCGTAAGTAATTTCTTATCTTGTATACGCAACCAAAAACCAGCATCTTATATTTTACATATTATGTTTATAGTGTATGTTTCTGGCTTTTTGTTTTTTTTTTGCTTCCCTAACCCCAATGTTAAGCAAATAAATCAAAAAGTACGTGTGTATTATTTTGTATGATAACCACCCCCCCCCCCGCACTTATCTGAACAGGTTTTTATTGAATAGACTTATACGCTTTATCTTTAAAGAAACACGCACAATCTTAGAAATCTATTGCTATTGTAGTTTTATAGATTTAGAATAAAAAAGATCTTGTTAGGTGCTACCCTTCTTCCCTCTCGTGAGGCGACACAAGACAACGAAGACTACTCACTTTGTGTTCAAAGCAACGCTCACAAAGTTTTAATGCTTAATGTAGTAGTTTTCGAGATGAACATAGTTAAAAATCATTGAATGGGGAGTACAACTTTTTCTACTCCTACATCTGTAGGATATCTTGGCCGTCGCCTTACTTGGAAAAGCCACATTGATTTCAAGTTTACACAAATGAAACTAAAAGCAGTACAACTAAATTGGCTTATTGGCAGGAACTCTACCCTGAGCTTAGATTGTAAACTTCGATCCTCAAACCAATTTGGTGTTATGGGATTCACTTATGGGGCACTGCCTCAGCTAGCAATGTAGAAAAAATTCAAAGGCGCCAAAATATGATACTACGTATGATTACATCTGCTCCCTGGTACATAAAAAATTCGAACATCCACAAAGACCTAAACATGCCATCAGTTAAAGCAGAAATAGTGAAACATGCAGTCACATATCTAAAGAGGCTTGAATCTCATCCTAACCCTTTGGCGCGTAACATGCTGAATGAACCTGCTGAATGAACCTTTTTGTCTAGCACTGGCTGGACTTAAAAAGTATATTTTATTTTAGACTTAAGATACGAGTAATTATTGTTAGTTCAAAAATATTGAAGATACAATAAATAAATTATGAAAAAAAACCTTGTAGTGTAGGGATTTTTGCGAAGACTTCTCCACTTCGATCTATCTTGTGCCGCTGTTTTGGCAGTTCTAATCTCGATTCTTTTTTCTGTTAGTATTTTGTTGATAGTGTCATACCACGTAATTCTTCTTCTTTCTCTGCTTCTCATAACACTCGGTCTTGCTTCTTATATTCGTTTCGGCAGGCGGCCGTCCGGCATTCTAGCCACATGTCCAAACCGTTTGATTTTGTTGTTTACCAGTTCTGTATTTAAACTTGCTCGTACAGTGTCGTTTCGTATTCTGTCACATCCTGTTTTACCAGCCACACGCCTTAAGTATTTAATTTTTGATGCTTGAATTCTGCTTTAATTTTTGTTGTTAGTCCTCATGATTCCCAGCCATACGTAAGGGTTGGTATATACGTGGAGTTGTATACAGCAAGCTTTGTGTCCGTTGAAACTTACCGTTGAAACTTACCGATCAAGTTTTTATTTAAGGCGAAGTATAAATTGGCATGTGTGGCTATTCTGCGATTTAAATCCTGTCCGCTTTTGCGTCTTCGCTAAATGTGATTTTTTTTGCTTGAATGCTTCGGATCCTATGTAAGTTTGATGCTGATTTCTATCTCGCCTTATTATCATGGTTTCTGTTTTCCTTGTATTTATACGGAAGCATCTTTTGGATATTTTGTTCACAAAAATATGATGGTTTTGTTAAAGCGATTCCGCGGATTTTACAATAGTCTGCTTATGCTAACATTGAAACTTTTACTGGTTGCATTTTCCAATTTCTTACCGTCATTGGGATAAAAGAATCCCTGCAAGATTAGTATTATAAACAGGTATGGACTTAGTATATCGCCTTGTCGCACACCTTGTGTTGTCAAAAATTCTTCGGATGTGGTGTTCCCGGTCCTTACATAGTTTCACCAAATTTCGTAGAAACTTATGATTGGTCCGATCAATATGTTGTCAATATTTCGTTTCCGAAGCACCTCCTACAATTATTGCCATTTGACCGTATCGAGAGCTTTCTCCAGGTCTTTAAAGCACCAATGAGTTTTCCTGTTAAATTCAATGGTTTTTTTTTTCGAAATTTGTTTCATCGTGAATATTGGGTTACACGCTTTTCTTCCTATTCGGGTTGATGTTCTATCTTGCTCTTCAGTCTTTCAGTAAGTATTCTCGAGTTTATTTTTTTCCGCTACAATTAGAAGTGATATATGTACCTCGGCGATTCTTCTTAAAACTAGGGGTGATTATGGCTACTTGTCAATCGCTGGGAATTGTTCTATATATCCACTGCTAACATTATTAATAAGAAGGGGAGTAAGAAAAATAAAAACGTAGGTTTTTGGGTGTTTTGTTAAAGCTTCAATATTTTGTAATAGGCTTATTTTAAGAGAATTCTCATTCTGTTTTTAGAAGTCTATTACTTAGAGAAAATTTTTATCTTTTTTCAAAATTCTAAAGATCATCTGACCTTACCAACCAGTGAAATACGTAAAGGAACTAGTTTTTCTCCCAACAAATAAGTTGTATTTTTATTATAAAATGTTATGGCTAATTAGCATAACAATAATTTATTAATAATATTTTCAATGCGAAGGTCATTCAAAATTCTGTATATACTTCTCACTAAAGCGTTCTTATACTGTTTCGCAAAACCAGCTGGTAAAAAATGAAATCTTTGCACAATTGTGTTAAAATTAAACAAAATGTGCGATAATTTTTTTAAATGCTACATAAATAAAGTTAATGGAATTTACTTGTACTGAGCTAAATGATCTCAAATTAAAAACAAAAATCTCGTTGATAAGCGCCAATAATAATTAATTTGTAGTGAGAATTTTAACATGATTTTTCAAATCAAAAAATCTGTATTCTATCAAAAAGTAAACTGCTGGTCATAATTATGAACAACATTAATCAGCTACTTATTATAATGAGTGATTTTAATAGATAACAGATTTTCTTTACAAAAAAGAAAAATGGTATGTTCAAAATAGTAACGTTGATTATAAAAAATATAAAAGACGTTCAATTTGACCACATGTTAATAATTTTATAATAGAAATACTTTAGTGAATATAAAGACGTGAAATTATATTAGTAGTAAACGTACCCCAGAGGAAACAATTTGTATGTCAGGCTTAAGGACAGAATTGCATTAAGCGAAGAAGTGTTTAGAACCTACAAGTTATGAGAAAATCCATGCTAGCGGTTAAAGGCCCACTATAAGACAATGACTTCTGATCCTTTGAAAATATAGCCATTCCAGTCCCCATGCCCGTCTTAAAGTCCAACTTAGAGATCAAAACTGCACACTTAAACTCCTTCCACTCATACAACTTGATATCTTAAAAAGAAAATTCAGTTGGAGTGGGAATGGTTCCCCCTACGATGGTCCCTTAGCACAATCTTTTTCATTATGCTCAAACCAAGACCTATAGCCCTCAACGATTATTAATTATGGTAACCATACTTTTATTGAGTCACGTGCTACCACCAGCCTTTGCTCTTGACTGCCGGCTGGAAATTGTGGACCTTCTTTCTTATCACGGATAAGAAAGAAGGTAAATATTAGCTTTCTTCCAAGGCTTAGAACCTCCATAGAATCGATATTTAACAAGTTTCTGCTTGAAGTCGTAAGTTTTGAGGTAGCCTGTGCTAGATATTCACACACAATGTCCCCAACCGTCTCAGCATCTGCAAGTATCTTCTTCTGTGATTTTCTTCTTGGCTAGATGATACTTGGAGTTTCCATGACCTGTCACTAACGTAATTATCCCGCTTAAGGTACTTATATTATATCTGAGCGCCCTACTGGCTTTCCAGCCAATGGGCTTTGTTAGCACCATTCGAGCCTATCTATATGTAGTAGCCTCCGTCCACCTTTTCAGGTTTAATGAATCTTCGCTTACATTAAGCCATTTCCTAGTGCTTCTCTGTGTTCTGTTCCACAGAAATTCTCAGTAGATCCCTCTTCTGTTAATTTATCTGCTGCTTCATTTCCAACAGTGTCTATATGTCCTTTAACCGACATCAATGTTACCTCATTAACGGAGACATATCTGTTAAGTTTTAAAACTCATTACCACACTAGATTAGAGTACAGTCCAGCAGGTGATGTACCTTCCGTAAGATAAAAATGCTGATTTAATTCTCCATACACTCATTGTGTATAAAGCCTCCCGCATTAGGTTTCTATGCAGTATTTCCACAATTTTTATACGACTAATGCGGTCCATCGACGTTTGAGCTACCCTAACCTTCTTACTAACTAGGTCCAAAATAGTCTTATGTCAGATATTCAGCCCATAGCTATGCCAACGCTGACATTGCGGCCATCGACCAAACCACATTATTATGTGTTAAATTCAATATAAAGCCTTTGGCAAGATTCCCCACTTGGGGCCACACACTCGTTTCTTTTTGCCTTTCGTGTCTTCAATTCAAAGTGTTCGTTCCAGGCAAATCCCTTATCCAGAGAAATTCCTAGATAATTCACTTCCCTTTACACACTGATTTCCGATCCGATCCGCATTAAGAGTCCAACCTCTATACACTTCCTCTTTCGAGTGAAGAATATAGCGTCGGATTTGCTAGCATTTATGTTTAGCACCTGTTCATTGCAGAGTAAAGATTGTGATTCTCTGGTAACGTCGTAAAAGTGTATAAATATAATAATAAATTTACTAGTGACTTTATAAAAATACCTGCCAATGTATTGAACCTTAACATTTACATTTGTACGTGTTTTTTTATTTATTGCTTATAGAAGCTTTGTCTGTCACCACAGTGAATCTCTATAAGTTTAAGCAATAATTTAACCAACAACTGTCAAAATTAACAATAGCGGACAAAGAATCATAAATTGTTCCGAATCAATTTTTGAATTCATTGTTCTCACACATTAAATGTCATAATTTGTGTTGATGTATGTGCTATTGATTAAAATGTTGGCTCTAAGTGTTGTTATTTACTGGATTTAATTTCTTAATTATTTAAAAAATTAAATAATGCAACGTGATATGAATGCCGATATGTAATATACATACATACGTTTTGATTAGAGTAACAAAAAAATCAATAAATTGACTTATTAAAATTATTTTAATTTGATATAATTTGTATAAAAATGTTAACGCCCTTTAACACAATGTTTCTGTTGGACTTGATTGATTGATGTTTAAAATTTAAATATAAATAATTAAAAAAACGTTTTATAAAATACAAATAAATTTTGTAAATTGTTTGCTTATTTTTAAATTGAAAGTTTAAAATTCTACTTAACACATTCGCTTATGCACAATATTTGAACCAAATAACTTTGCAAAAATTTAACCTGATTATCCCAAAATTTGAATGTGAATTACTTTTAAGTAAACAGTTAAAATTAACACCAACTAAAGATTTTAATAAATTTCTAGTTGCGACTGTTTAAGATTTAACGTGCGATGTAAAGAACATTTTTCAATATTGCAATATTAATTGGATCGGTGGAAAATTGATTTTATCTCTCCCACAAATACTTTGAACTTTTATAGTAAATCTCTTGCTTTGCTTAAGAAACGGTCACTTCTTTTATGCTTTTTTTATTTACTAGCATCAGCGCTCGGTAACACCGTTTAAAAATGATGTAATTTGATCAATTTGTTGGTTCACATATTGCTAAGCATTAAATATTTTTTCATTCGAAATACAAAATATTTTTTTCAAGACAAAACTAGTTAGTATGTCTGTAGAAAACAGCGAGAATCGAACCCGCAACCCCCAGTCAGATATACTTGCTCACTACGAAATAGTCGATCAAAGCCCTCGATCACCTGTAAGCGTTCTAACATTTTTGGTGCTGCCAATACCATTTTAACGTGAAGTACACAATCCCTTTCACACAACGACTGTAACTACTTATGTATATACTAACACCCAACTAAAATCTAAACCTAAACAGGGGTGTAAGGCGTAAAATAACTAAAAAATTCTGATGTACATACATACATACATACATAAATACATACATACATACATACATACATACATACATACATACATACATACATACATACATACATACATACATACATACATACATACAAAATGTATGAAACAACCCTAAATAACTGCTTTAACGCTTGGTAATTGTAAAATCCAATTTTGACAGAGCATTAGGTAGTGAAGTTGGGTGCAAACAAACTATTATTGTTTTTTTTTTTTTGTGTAATAGTGGTGCCATTTTAGCTACTTTCTGCTTTATCTAGCGATTTTATTTCTACTTTGCGTTTAAATTTATTAGATAGTATTTAACAAGATAATTTAACATTTCTGTTCATTACATAGCATCGCGTTCTTATTTAGGTTTGTATTTTAGTATTTGAATAATTACACTGGTCAACACAATTTCTGTTTCCTTCATTTTTTTCTGCTATTGGGTATTTCTATGGCCCTGACTATGAAAAAATACTGCTGTTTTACTTTTTAAAATATACAGTTATATTTTTTGGTAAGAAAATACAAGAAAATCAATACACATGTAAACAAAATTTCTATTGCACACTATCAAATGATCTTTTGTAAGATTTCTTTAAAAGACGTTTATTTAAGTAGATCTCTTTACTAACTCCATCAGTAGTATGCCACCTACCTTACTTATGACAACGCTCTTGCATTGTCATAAGATTTTGGTGCAACTTTTCATCCCCAAATTTTGTGGAATTTGGTCCATACGCGAGTTCACAAAGCGGATTTTCATGCTCTTATTGCACTCTAGGTCTTGGAAGTTCTTTAGAATGCAAACGACGTGATCATCAGATTTCATGTTGCCTAGGAAATTACTCATAACCCAAACCAGCTAATTCCAAGCTTCGACTTCAGTCATTGATTTCACAAAAGTAGGATCTTTCAAGAGTTGCCTAATCTCTGGCCCATCAAAAATAACAGCTTTAAAATTTTCTGTAATTAATCCTTTAACCTTGCGTGAAAGAAAATTGAAACAGTTGTCACCTTTGTCAAGCGCTTTCACAAACTGACTCATTATGGCGTGTTTAATATGAAGTGGTGGAAGTACAAATGTTGCGAACTCGGCTAACGAAATGCACGTTTATAACATTTTATTAACCAACTTTCAGCGCTTTCATTCGATTTTCAGGGATAATTCTGTTTACTTTCACAACGCAGAAGTAGAAGTCGTAATGATAGTTCTCGCCAAACCATCGGTGTTAATGGAACATAACCGTAGACATACCACACATTTTTGGCATACTATGTAAGGAACTCATGGCTTGTCCTGATGACACAATTTTATTTTAAGGTATAGAAAGTACGCAGCTTTCACAAAGTCCGATTTTAGTATTTTACCAATTTATATTCACAAATATAGCACTCTGGATTAAGCAACATCTTCTGGACGAAGCCATATCTAAAACAATTAGTAAAAATATTCAATGAGGCTAGGTAGCTATAATTCAAAGACAAAAGCTGTTATTGCCGTATTTAAAAAATACGTGGCAATTTGAGATAGAAACAAGAACAAAAAAAAAAACAGAGGAAACAAACAGGCTGACTTCCGAAACGTTGCATAACGCCGCAGTACAAAACATTGACAATGTATACCCTTTAAAAACGCCGTCAACAAGTATTTTCCAACAATGTTGTTTCTATGCTTATTGCACAGCAGATAGTAGGAGTGCCATTGCGTAACAGATGGCGCTGTGCGTAAATACTACTGCAAGGCGAATTCATACCAGGTGTGAGCAGTAGGACAACAACTACAACAAAACAACAACTTTGACATTACATTATCAGATATGAAACAATGTATTTTTTGACAAGACATTAGCAACACAACGACCTAAAATACAACAACAATGTCATTGTCATGTTACAAAAGAGTTTTTATAACAAATGTTTTAAGAACCATGTTAAAAGTTGGAAATAACATTAACAAGGGCGGTCTACATTTAATACTAACATGATGTTAGTGTTAATGTTTATCATTTTATGTCTAATGTAGGCTGGGGGTAAAGTTGATGCATTGTTTCGAAACTTGGCATATGTACATGATTCAAATACGGTTGCACAAATGTATACAGACTTTGTATTGATACATTTTTGAAGTCAGCCACATTTTTTTTTTTTTTTGACCTGTGTTATAATTATTTCCTATTAAAAATACCGTTAAGTTATTTTCCACGTTATTTGAATATGAAAATGATTTTAATAAAATAATAATAATGGAATTTTTTATTTCCTCATTTTTTAAGCAAATGCAAGATGTGTTTTTGAACTCTCAATTTGTTCTCTTTTTAATTCATAAAAAATTCTCGAATTTTATGACTTTTTTTGGGTTCGGTTCGCTTTGGTTACTGATGATGACTGATTTTGTTTCCTCCTTTGTTGCTTTGAGTTTTTGCTGATATGTTTTAATGGTGAAAATAAATCTTATTAATATTGTCGCATTTTAAGCGGTATATTGTAGACCATCTGAATACAAATTAGTTTCATGTTCTTGTATTTGTTTTAATAAAAATTTTGTACATTTTTTATCGGCCGCCAAGCCGACCGACATACAGTTTGTTTAAAATCTCAAGAATGTTGATTGCATCAAAATGTTTGTTTCTTTAAGAAGTGAATGATTAAATTGCTTTCTGTTCTTTTCATTATTGTTTATTTTGTTGTTTTATTTCTTTTTTAATGTCATGAAACATTTAACAATTAAAATTAAAGTTAAAGTGAAATTAAATATTTTGCTTTTATTTGCAATACTTTTGAAAACTTATTTGCTTTGCTTCATTTTTGTTAGTTTGCAAGTTTGCAAACGCAAAAAATGTGTACTAGACTATTAAATCGAGAAAAAAAGTTTTCAAAATAAAAAGTGAAATTTATTCACACAGCTGGTATTCCTCTAATAGACATACAAAGCAAAAAGTCTCTATTTGTACAAATAAAATAGAATGCAGTGACAATCAGAATGTAAAAGAATTTATTTTATTATTAAAGCATCTTACCCTGGTTTTAGCATATTTTATGTCGAGGCGACATATTGAATGGTCAAAATTGCTGATTACACTGGTCTGCAAAAAATTGGTCTCTGAACATAAATATGTGGAATATAGTGAACTCAACTCGTTAAATCCAAATCCGCTTTCAGTTTTCGCGTATCACATACAAATTTTTTTTATGGGCATGGCTAATACGAACTTAAGCTTTATTATAAATTTCATTGTATGTAGTAAAATTACCTCGAAAGCTAAACGTAATAGAAAAAATCTGTGAACAGATTTGGATTCAGCACATAAAAGTCAATCATATAACAAAGATCAAGCTCCCGACTTTTTTCTGACGACCATTGTTACGGGCAGTTTGCTTGATATTTTTGTATGAAAATAAGTTTATATAAAAATCAATTGGTTTCTTGATTAAAAAACAGAAGGGACTCTTTTATCCTATTGTTTGCTGCACATCGCAGAGTAAGAAAATTGGCAAAACCTGAAAATAAATTTATAAACGACTGCCATTCAAAAGAAGAAACATTGCTACACAAAAAACATTGTCTATAAACATGGTGCGGTTTTTCTGATTTCCTATACTCGAGAATATGAGACAAAGAGTTTCTGATGGTGCAGTGTCGACACACATATATTTTTGGCAGCTCGCAAGTGGTCTACATTAACCACTTGCAGATTGTCTAGAATTCTTTGGCAGGAACAGGACAAAGCCACTACTGACCCTTGAGAAAAA
Organism: Phasia obesa; assembly: GCA_949628195.1. Taxonomy (NCBI): domain Eukaryota; kingdom Metazoa; phylum Arthropoda; class Insecta; order Diptera; family Tachinidae; genus Phasia; species Phasia obesa. The sequence continues at coordinate 45,517 of CATIVE010000134.1, read as the reverse complement.
CTCGTGATCACAGCAGAAGCTGTATGGATGAAGAGGGGGAGGAATCAGTTCTTGGATGAGGCTTAAGGTTTTCTTCTGGAAAATATTTTTTCAAAAGAGCACTATAATATAATACGCCACGAATACAAGTAAGAAACTGCGCTATTTATTCACCGATAGATATCATCAAGCCCGCAGAAACCTGTTAGACGTATTTAATAGGGCTATCGATACTTCAGGTCCATTTAATTTCCACAATATTTCTAAGTAAACGTTTACAAAAGCGGAAACGTTCCACATTTCCACTTGATGTAATTGAACTACATATACATATACATTTAATCGAAACCATAGAAGAATTTTAACGAAGATGCTTAAATTGATGAAAGAGGCCCGATTTGATTTAAATTTAGAAAATTAGTTATATATAAATAAAACATTATTAAATGCTTTAATATAACAAAAATAAATGAAAGAATAAAGTGTATTACGTTTGCATAAAAAGTTTGCCAAAAGGGTAATATTGACTTTTGGTCGTTTAAGGGTTAAATTCCATTTTTTTTTATTAGATTTAGGCCCATTATTATAACTTGCCTTTAGCTAAAGTTTAAATTTTGTTGGAGCGATAAGTAGTTTTTGGTTATAATAATGAGGATAATGGTCATTGCTATAACTTGGCCTTATAGTACGTGATAGTTAAAAGTGGTTTTTAGGTTACTTTTAATAACGAAAAACTATTTATCGCTCCAACAAAATCCTAACTTTAGCTAAAGGCAAGTTATAAATAATGGGCCTTATACTTACATATTAACTTATAGTTATAATAGCTTTTAGTTCGAATATCATGATTTTATAGCTTTTATTAAATTTGCACAAAAAAGGGGCTATTTGAGCTATAGTGCGATGTATGGATTTAATTGCTAGTTAACATGACCAAAGTTTTCATTAGGTTGGGGAAGTTCGGCTTCAATTTGCTGATGTAAACATAAAAATCTAGCTTAGTTGTTAAAGGTTTCTCAAACAGCTGTGTCATATATATGTGTGTAAAATTAAAACCATACGTTATTAAAACGAATACAAAAATTAAAAAGGAAGGAAGATTGTTTCTGCAGAAATTGCAGAAACTGCATTCATTGTGAAACAAGTTTCTTCTAGTTTTAATAGGCTGGTCCTATCTGAAATCTTTCTCAATAAAAATATAAATTGATGAAAATCGACCCAATTTATTTTGCTTAAAGACCTTCAAAATTGATTCTATACCGTTAAATTACTGTTCCTGCAGAATCACACATTTTTTGTTTTTGTTACATTTTGCATTTTGCATTTACACCATAAAGCCTTGTCGCATTAGGTGATGGACTTGCGTGCCGAAAAAGAACAAATAAAAAAGAAGAAAAGAAATATATAATTTAAACTAATACTCAAATAAATAAAACTAAATGCAAACGAAACAAAGCGAACGAACACATATTTTCATTCTTTAATCTAACTTTTTTTTTCGTAATTTGCATTTTACATAGAAACGCATTGATCACATTTTTCAAACGTACGACATCACACATTTGTATGTGGCGCCTCCCTCAGTTTAGCGGCTCAGCCAGACAACGGTGGGGGTAAAAGGTGACAATGGACACTATTTTTGCATTTGGCGCCCAAAACTGCACAAACCGCAAAACAAAACAAAAAAAAAAAAATGCTGCACACGCTTCTCTGGTTGATGTCGACATTAACGACGATGTCGTCTTCATTCGTATGTAAATGTTGTCCTCCTTATTATTGCTGCTGCAGTTGTTGGCTGTTCTCTCTAGATCTTTGATATGATATTATAATGGGACTTATGGGCAGGCAAGTGGTGGTCACACATTGCCTGTCACAAACATCTCGTGTTGTGTTGTGTGAGTGTTTCTATATGTGTGTTTTCATTTGTTCTTGAGTTGTTAAGTTTGTTTGGTTGCATTCAGCATTTCATTTTTAAATTTAACAGCTTCTTATTGTGTCTACATTTTTGTTATGTCTGTCCGCCAGTCCATCTGTCTGTTTTTCGTTTTCATAAAATTACCAAAAGCATTACTTTTTCTTCTTCTTCTTTTTCTGAAACAGCGGCATCAGACCGGCCACATTTAGTTGCGTATTTATATGAAACTATTTTCTGTGTGCCAAATTTATATTTTGTTTTGTTCTTTTGTAAATTGAATCAAAAGTTCATTTACTCTGCTCTTAGGAAAACTACAATTCCTCTAAAACACACAAAATTAGTTTTGGACCATTGGACCACAATACGGTGGCGACATCTGTATCTAAATGCTTGTATGTGAACTAGTAGATACACTTTTTTTTATCATGATGTTTAGTATTTTTAGCAGAATTTATAATGGTTTTTAATTTTTTTTTTGTTTTTTGTTTGTAGGATTTGTTTGTCTAATTTTATTCTGGCGTTTACGTTTTCCTTTACGAATAAAAATGAAAATTTATTATTTGGCAAAAGTTTAATTTGGTTTTTTAATTCTTTTGCCTGTCGCTTGTGTTTCGTATGTTTTGTTATCTTAAAGACACTTGTAAATTTAATTAATATTTTTTTATTTACAGACAATTTCCTAGTGGCAGATGTTTGTGTCCGAAATTAAAAACTTGTGTTTTTATGAAATTTTTTCAAGTATTTTTTAATTAGTTTTTTCATTCAATGAATTGTTTGTTAAGGTATATTTATTTTGTATTGTGGCATATGTATATGCAAGAATTCCACATTTTAAGTAGTCTATTTTTTATTTAACATCATAATATAAATCAAAATAATAACTACTAGTGAAAATCAGTATATGCAGACTGTCAGATGATCACCTAACTTTGATTGCCGCCTTATAGTCAGATTAGAAGAGCGAACAACAACTATTTATTGTCAAGATTTTACGCAACAATCTTAAATATTCCAAATTTGTTATTTTAAATGTTAGTTATACTCCAGTGTTATAAAGAATGTCTCAATACAATTAATTTGAAATTATAAAAGCTCTTAATACCCCGACCGCTACCTTATACATCGACTACGGTTTTACACTTATGCTGCCTTTTTATACTTCAATTAAAGTATTATACTAGCCTAAAGCATTATATTTTGACTAAAGCTTGTTACTTAGTTTAAAGACATATACTTAGTTAAACCTTATACTAAGAATACAGTTTTATACTGAGACTACCGTCTCATATTACCTTACTCATATTACCTTATACTCAGATTAGCGTTTTATAATCAGACCTACTTCCCGAGACTACCACTTTATACTCAGACTATCGTCTTGTACTCATACTACTCCAGACAACCGTTGTATACTTAGGATTACCGTCTTATACTCAGACTATAGTCTTATACTCAGAATATAGTCTTATACTCAGCCCACCGTCTTATTCTTAGACTACCGTCTTATACTCAGACTATAGTCTTATACTCAGTTCACCGTCTTATAGTCAGACTACCGTTTTATTCTCTTAATAACGTTTTATACTTAGGCTATCTACCGTCTTATAATGAGAATAAAATTTTATAATTAGACTACATTCTTAAACTCACGCTATCGTTTATGCTCAGATCATCATCTTATACTCAAATTAACGCTTTATACTCAGACTACCGATTTATTTTCAAACTACCTTTTGATTCTCAAACTACCGTTTTATTCTCAAACTACCGTTTTATTCTCAAACTACCGTTTTATTCTCAAACTACCTTTTTATTCTCAAACTACTACTAACTATACTCAGGCTACCACTTTAGCCTCGAGACTGAAGTTTTATGCTCGGACTACCATCTTATACTTAAACTGACGTTTTATTCTTAGACTCCCTTCTTCAAATTACACTATCTTTAATACTTAGACTACCGTCTTAAGCTCAGAATATTATCTTTAATTCAAACTATCAGCGATAAAGAAAAATTACATACTAGCCGAATGTAAGGCATTTCCTGTAGCGACATTATTCTTCAGAATTCTTCATATCTATCTAAAAGGTAGTTTTAATTATAATAACACAGTGCAACACGGAAAAAATAACCATATACGGAGACCACTACGTGATAAAAGACCAAAAAAAAAGACCCCTGTCTCCCAGTTTTGCCCAAAGTCCTCCAGGTTTTTTTTTATGGGCCCTCAAAGATGTGGGGCCTCGATGTCATTTTTGCAAAAAAATTATCATTTACTCAAGCTCATATTTTGCAACCGTGTGAAATTTTGATATACTCTCTGAGGCAAAGTTGTAGCTCTTGTCATAAAGAACAAAAATTGTTAACATATAAAATCAAAAAAAACTTCATCTTCAAGGTCAAAACCGCAAAAAACTTTAAAAAATTCTTTTTTTTTACCTTTTTTCCTCTGTTCAGGTCCATTGGTAGCAAACCGTTCAAAATTCAAGGAAACAATCAACTACAAAAATGAACCTAAGAACCATGACTAAAAAAATTACACAGTGTGTAATTAAAACAACTTTACTGTGTGTTTTCGGCAGACAAGCTAAAAAGCTTCTCAGAGGTAGTGTTGTCTTAAATAAAATTGAAATAAGATTCGTTTTATGAACCCTTAACACACGTACCGGCGAGGGATAGAAAAAGGATTAGGATGACTACAAATTTAAAATAAACAATTTATTACAGAACAAAGTCGAATGTCATGATAGCGGCGGAGACCCAAGTACGGGGAAAGCACATTTAGGCAATGCAGTTTAACACCAATTAAAAAAATTAATATTCATTAAAGATTAATTGCATTTAATTCAGCAGCAATATATTTCTCTTGACACTCAGAAGCGAAAAATGTAGCAACAAAAATAACTGCATTAGTACCAACTAAAAAGGAAAGTTAGGAGAAAACAATTACGCAAAAGTTGCTCTTAGGTTGCTTGAAGGTTGTCTGAAGCAGCAAAAACATATATAAGGTGGTAGACTTCATTCTTAGCTACTGACGATAGACGATTGATAAAATTTTTCTCGTATTCCTTATCTGAGTTTGGTTGGTTTGGTTTAAATAAATGATGTTTACAACTAAGCACTACCCAAAGTAAATAATTGCGAAGAAAGCTGAAGACGGATGTAGGAATAAATCAACTAATTTGTAAAAAAAATATTTTTTTTTAGCTTAGACAGAATAAAACCTACTTAAGCCAGAATTTAAAAATTCACATGCCTGTTAATAAATATATAGTTCGACTAATAAAATTTAAATATTCAAAAATAATTTTAATATAATTAATATTTTGTTTTTTGACAATTCCTACAACGGAGTTTATAATTTATTAAATTAGTGAGTATTAAAAAACAATCAATATTTTGTGATCTATTAGAAAATTATGGTATCAAAAAATGTAAGAACACAAAATGACTACTACAAAAATAAGGCCGATAATATCGCATTGTAGAAACATATTTTTTAATCAAGTACGCAAGTAAGTAAGTAATTTTATAATGATTATCTGAATACCACACTTGATTTAGATACCTATGAAACAGCTTTATGACATTCTGTTATTTTATTATAAAAAAACCTTAACAGCAGTAGAAGGCGGTCTTATCTTTTTACTTCCAAAATGTTTACCAATTTTTAATATAATATTTGAATTTTAAATTTGCTACGTTACTTAGAAAGAGTTGCTGGATATTAGACTTCACCATTGCCAAGTCATAAAAAAATTCCGAAATAGCCAGACAAATATATTAAATTCCTAAAGATATAATTTTATTTTTTATATGCAATTTAAGAAAAGGATTTTATATTATTATATTCCGTTAACTCAACGTCCAATACATTGATTATTAAAACAGTTATTTGATCTCTAATGAAATGTTCTACTCCCCCACAATTAACCAAACGAATGCGTGGGTCATTTAAAAAGTGTTTTTTTTTATTATTACTTTCTTTTAGCCAATTATACTTAAATAAATGAAACATTTTAATAAATTAATTTGCTCACAAGGCTGCAAAACTGAACAGAGTCTTGCAATCAAGAATCAGAATCAATGCAAACTATATAATTATGAATTTAGAAGCAAAGAAATCATGCAATGGGCATTAAAAAAGTCATGATTTGTTTTCACCCTGAGGCATTACAGATTTGAAATGATTTTGAAATGTGCCAACATTGTTGTGTTCATACATACATATGTATGTTTAGATCAACAGGACGAAATTAATGCGTGAGAGAATTTAAAATTTGATTTTATGTTTGGCAGGTTTTTGTCTGTTTTTTTTTCTTGATTTTTTTATTATATAGAATTTATCGTATAAAAACACAATTAAGTTTTTTTTAATTTGCGGTGGCGTATATAAAGTTTTAAGGGCTTTTTAATTTTATATTTATGTTTTTATTGCCTAAATTGCATGTCTATCAAACCTAAATTGGGTGATTTATTAGTTTGAAAAATAAATGTTTATTGTTTTGTCTGTTTTGATGAGTAACTTCTCACGGTAGCAGGAGCTACTCTAATTATTCTGCTGTATGCAGTGCAGTTTTTGCTCACTACAAGAAATTTCTAAAATTTAATTCCTTGATAAGATGTTTCGATTATATTTATCTTAAAATTTGTGACAATGTGAAAAACATTATTAACGACGTTTCCAAAAAGAAATAGAAAAATTGCTGCAAATTGCTGAAAATTGTTATGTTAAATCCAAAAACACATAAATAAGATTTTCAAATTTTTGCAGAAGATTCTGTTGATCTTCTCTTATAAGTTAGATTCTTATTTTTTATAACAGAAGTTAACACATCTATGAGATCATGGATGATTCTGTTATGCATCATAATCAATTAAAAAAACCAATTTCGGGTAAACCGAATCAATCAAAATTTTTTAATATGAACGAATTCTAGCGTTATCGTGGGATAGGCACTTGGTGTAGTGTATCACACAAGTCTATAGTGCTTGCATCGTAAATACCACTAGTAGCGTATCAATATCATATCTCTGTTTACGTGTGGTGCATGTATTTGAATTGAGTGACATATTTCTATTTGAGTGAAATTCTAAACACTAACCATTATGATTGGTCAAATGGAAATATGAATACCAACCCTAATACTAGCGACAGAGAAAATAGAATAATTGTCGAATTTAGAATAAGTTAGAAAGGCTAAGTATAATTTTCATGTATAGTATATAAACTCTAAAATTTAAAAAAAAGACAGACTTTGATTTAATAACTTAAACCGGCCACACCAGGCCTTTGTTTTTAATTAAAGTTTCAATCCTTTTGGCAGTTCTTTTGAAAGCCTAAGTTTTAGCTGGGACTCCCCTCAGCTGTTTAAAATAAAATAGGGACTATAGGAAACATTAAAAACAAACATAAAAACCCACCATCTTGGTTACTGCATTTTGTGCATCAGCTAACGAAATATTTACTTCCAGTAAAGTTAGTTGGTTATGGAAAGTTCCATGGGTTTGTGGTGAAGCCTAAAAAGGCTTCTTATATGCTAAAAGAGAGCTAGAGCCAGCTGCTATGCTACATTTACTGTTACGGAAGTTGATCTGATGAGGAGGAGAAAAGTTGATCACAAATCTTTCTTTATTATCCTACGTTGGAGTTGGAATTCCTCCAATTTTTATAGCACCAATACCAGGAACCTTATCGAATAATAGAACTGGACAGGATTAATTTCATTACTAGCAATGGTTAAGACATTAGTTCTACCTATACTTCTGACTTATTATTGCGCCACGGTTCTTTTACCGTTAATACTCTTTTCTCACTCTTAATTATTTCTATCTTTCTCATTTTTTTGATCTTTTAAAAGTTTTTTGTTTGCAATATTTGGAAAATAAAAAAAGTTAAGTTTTTCAGCATGAAGGATTAGAACGATATCTAGCCCTTTTTTGGAGGATAAGGATGCATCCGCATCTATAATATTTGTAAAATTTAATGGTATCTGCATATATGCAAAGAAAAATCATGGTTGAGATAACTGTAAGCTAAGAGAAACATATTATGGTCGAATTATATGTAGTTATTATTAACATAACAATAATATTGTTATTTTGAAACCATTATTGTCGAATGTAAAAATAATATTGTAAAATATATAATTTTATTGTGAAATAAATTAAATAAATATAGTGAGATTTATATTTAAAAAGCGATATAATTTATAAATCAATTAAAAGTGTGAGAACAAATGGGTTGACATAATACTTATCGATATTATTTATGAAGGGGGGATAATGAGTAGATAATAAGAATTTATGAGGTATAAGCCCAACTATAATATGCATAAGCTAGCTTAAGCCAACTTAAGCAACTGTACAATTACATGTAAATCATATGTGGCAAACTATAATATACTTAACAATACTTTTCGTTGAGTTTCGTCGAATGTCATTTGCTTAAGCAAAGTCCGAAACCGATCGCACATTGCTTACGGAAACAGCTGTTTGTGCTTTGTGTTTTACATATGCATGTACATTCATAAAAGTTGCAATGGAGGACGAAAGTGAACAAATTGTATTTAAATTTAATATAAAATGTTTAAAAAAGAAGCTTCTATAAGAAAAAAGGGAGGCATTTTATAATAATTGTTATTAAAAAGAAAGACCATTTTATTGTTTATGGGTTGACTGATGCACACCGCAGTATTTTTTTAGTACTTTTGGCCAAAATTACCAAAACAACAAAAAATTTTAAATGTTCCTTTCGAAATTTTCTTAAAACTATTAAAAGTAATTATTAATTTGTATATAAATATAAAATATGTTTATTTAACACCTTTTTGTTAAGAAATTAAATTTATTCAGAAAAAAATTATTAATTTTCAAAAGTTCGAATAAAACAAATGTGCAACTGTGTCATAATAATTTTTAGATTCATGTAAGTACATTGTAGCCACCTAAAAGTCTTCAATAAGTTGCTTAAGCATTTGACAGACTTTTCGTTCATTTTTTGACATTAGCTTCAGCCAGCTTATGCATATTATAGTTGGGCCTATAAACGCTCCAGAGATAGAGACTAAGAAGTTGACAGACAGTTTGTAGATTAATTGTGTTGTGTTAAGCTGGAGTTCTAAAAATTTATTAAGTAATCTCAAATTTAGGGGAAAATAAACTGACGAATAATTTATATGAGATAATGAAACATTTTTTAAAGAGTAATAAATTCTTGCAACTAATTGTTTAAATGTAAAGTGTTAGATGACCTGGGTTGACATATCGATAAGTGCGATGTTGTGATTACGGTTAAGTGTAATCTGTGATCTCATGAGCCAGACAGACAGACATACAGATAAGCAGAGAGTCATACTGATAAATATAAAAACATAGTGACAAGTGGAGTTACAGATAGATAAGAAAATATATTTAAATTAGGGTTTGAATCGCTTGCTTAAAAATAGCAACAACACTAAAATCTTTGCTTTGCTTACATATTTTCCAGCAAATAAAAAAACTGAACTCCTCAGCATTTATATAACATTTTGTTATAAGCAAAGCAAAAGCAAAAAACAAAAAAAAAGAAAGAAGAGCAACTCATTCGCTTAAGCTTACTATGTGTCTCTTTCTGCAGCAGAGCAATCAGCAAAGCAATTTTTTTGAAAACGTTTGCTGTTGCTTAAGCAATAAATTAATGTTTGTTTCTGCTTTTGCTGTTGCTGTAAAACAATATTGGAAATCTTTATCTTGCAGATCTTCAAAATTAAGTTTTTTTCGATTTACGCGTGTCGCCATAATTTTAATCTCTCACTGTTAAAGAATTTTCTAAAACTTAAGACTGAAGCAGCGAGTAACAGCAAATAACAGCAAAAACTAGCAATCGTAGTCAGCCACTAGTTCATAGTAAAGAGTTAAGCATAAGCAAAAATAAAAATGAAGAACAACTTATTGCTTAAGCAACAGCAAATGTTTTTAAAGTAATTGCTTTGCTGATTGCTTTGCTGCAGAAAGAGACACATAGCAAGCTTAAGCAAATGAGTTGCTTTTCTTTTTTGCTTTTGCTGCACACTTTTTCTAAGCAACAGTTAAGCAATTACATATGTATGCATTAAAAATAGTCAAGCATTTTTAATCACTGATTTAAATTTTTTATGCATTATTAAAAAATTACCAGAAGATTTTAGTTTTTGTTTTATTTAATGGACATTTCGACAGATACACAGACATAGTCTTACTATTTGGCGTGAAAATTCACTAAATATACATCGTTTGTTAACTTATTTATTCATACTGAAAAAATGCATAATAAATAATTTTGTTACTGTCCTTATTATTAAATTTACAATTTATATATTCCTTTGTTATTATTCTTGCAATATTTCATTATTAGAAAATAGAGTTAAAAATCTTTTAATAAACATATATACATCGCACTTGTTCAACAATAGTGCATAACTTTAAAATTTAAAAATTTTAATATTACATTATTTTTTATTTATTTATTTAGTGCAAGTAAAACAAATGCAGGTAAAACAAATAAATACATATGTTTTTCATTGCATAAAAATAAAAATTTTTTAAATTATTAAATATAAAAATCAATTAAATATAAAATGAAGAAAAAAGAAAAAAATAGATTACAAGAACAGAAAACAAAATAAAAATTTAAGTTAAGTTAACAAATGAAATGTATTTAGTGAATTTTCAGGCCAAAAACTAAAATTCTCTCTGTGTTTATATCTATCGAAATGTCCATGATATAAAATCAAAATCTAAAATCCTCTGTAGAACGAAAACCAAAAAATATAAATTCAATGACTTTTTCCTAGATTTTTCATTTTTAATAATGCGTAAAAAATTTACATATATTTTCTTATCTATCTGTAACTCCACTTGTCAGTATTTTTTATATTTATCAATATGAATTTCTTCTTATCAGTATGTCTGTCTGTCTGTCTGTCTGCCTCTCTACACATCTGCTGTATTCGGCTTCTCTATTCCTTTCATATATATGAGATCGCAGATTGCACTAAACTTTAATTACAATATCGCCCTTATCGATATGTCAACCGAGGTCATGTAACACTTCACAAATAAGCAATTAGTTTCAATAATTTATTACCCTTAAAATTTTTTTTCTTATCCATATCTATATTATATATAAGAGTATATGTATATAAAAAAAAACTTTGATGTCACCACTAACCAGTGCCGCCACGGTGAAGGGGTCGCAAACTTGTGTATAGGAGAAAGAAATATCGCTGTCGGCATTATGGATAGGAGCACGAATATTGAATATTTGACGAAAAATTCGAATGTAATCAATGACTATTAAAACAAACAACAATAAGTTGTAGAAGAGAACTTATGTATGCCCCACTCGTGGCTTAATGGTTGCCAGGTGTAAACACCGTTTTTCAAATTTACTATGAACCGCCCAATGACGCCTGCGATTAGCTATTAAAAAGTTAGTATTGGTTCTTTCATTGCTCACAAAAAAGCAATAAAGAAGTAAAAGACGAAAACAATAATATTATTTTTGAAATTACCAATTGCCATACCATAAACATTCAGTAGGATTATTACGATATAAGAATAATTTTTAACCATCATGTTTAAAAAAATGTCTGGAGCACAAAGTTCAAATAGTAAGAGAAGGGGAGGCAACGACTGAAGTGCTGCTTAAGAAGGTCCCAAAGCTCACTTCCTATTTTGCTCCTTCTAGTTCTTCGGCTGTAATCAGTGAACGTGAGTACACTTAATGAGGTTGAAATACTAGTAATACCATATTCAGATTCTAATGACGAAGATATTAATGAGAATGAAGCTGACAAAACGATATTAATTTCTTCTCCTAAAACTGTTGGCTTGATAAATACGGATCCATCTTCTTGGCCAGAATTTAAAAAAAAATCGAGTTAATTTTTAAAGGGCCCTTGCTATTAAAGGCTGATACCTATTATCCAAAAATTACCCAAAGAGATATGTTTGTAATCAACATCAGCTTCGTTGTGCAGAAAATGGGGAAAAAAACGGTAATGTTTACCATTCCAGATTACATTGAAACTTTTTTTATTTACATTCTTTGACTCCCTAAATCGAAATAAAATTAAAAAAAAATGTCTATCTCTTATATTTTTTATTTTTACTACATAATATGTAACCTTTTTGAAATAAAAGTGTAAAATAAAAAAAAAAAATAAATTATATGAGAAATATAAATTTATTTACACCAATTAATTGTGTATCCAAATTTCAGGGTATGTTGGGGATGGACTGTAGATGGTTTGTGTGAAGTTTGCACGAAATCGGTCTAGTTGTTCCGTTTACATTTTTGTATAAACAAACAAAATGCCCTCAATTTTCCAATTTATGATTTTTTGTTGTCACTTAAAAAGTTACCAAACCATGTGTCGTAATGTCATATATATAATGACATTCGGTCTTTCTAATTGGAATGTTGAGCTGAATCTTTTCAGTCGTTGCTTCGATCGTCATTTTATTTGTATCATAAGTATGTGTTACTTTTTTGTTTGCGTTTTCTTAATCACCTTCTCGATTGGTCGAACCCGATATGTGATGCTGATGTTGAGATGTATTGAAATGCTTTGTCGCAAACTATAATTGTTTCTCTTCCGTTGATAGTGAACATACAGGGTGGACAAAAAGGTTAATCATTTCGCAAGCACTTAGAAGGGTTCTAAGGGTGGGCCCAGGCAACGCCGGGTAGTGTCATATAAATTTTTTGTTAGTTTATTTTCCCCTAAATTTAAGATTATTTTAAAATTTTTATAAATAGGATCATTAACTCCAGTTTAAAAACACACTACCTGTCCTTTTCTTAGTCTCTATATATGCAGTGTTGTATCTTTTTGTTTGTCTAAATATTGCTGAACGTTAATCAAGTGGTGTATTATTTTGATAAATGCACATTTTTTGTATTTTGTAGAACTTCAGGCGTATTTTTTAATATTATCTGCAAGCTACCAGGAAACTTATGATTGAACCCAATTTAGCTGCACTTTGTTTTCAATTACCTTGAATTTTTCAAAAGGTGCAGGATGATGCTGGTGATGTTTCTATTTTTGGATGTCAATGAGTATGATTTTTTTATAATTTATATTTTGGATATTAAAGTTTTTTTATATTACCAGTCAATTTGCCACTTATTAGAGTTTGATTTACAAATATTTCATTCACGCGTAAATGTCTAGTTTCCATTTTCAAGCGTTTGAATTCTCTCGATAGCTTTTTTTCTGCATCTTAAGTCTATACGCATACATAGTCTTGAGAGCAACTTGACGGACTAGCGCTTGAAAAAAATAGCACGCTGTGATTAGCCCGTTGATTATTACAGCAACGTAAATTTAGTAAGACCTACAGGGTCTTAAATTTTAGGAAATGATGGTAATTACTAAAAACGATGTCGATATGGAGAATATTCTGTTAAAGAATATGCTGCTTCAATGGTTTTGAATTCTTCTCAGAGATAAGTCTATATAATTACGATATAAACTAAAAGACTTGTTGAACTTATTGTTAATAAAAGAACGCAAAAAGGACGTTATACATTGAAATAAATGTTTGCACCAAATAAAAATTTTAATTAGATTCATAGATTCCATTACCGCTTCTCTAAGAAAAATCAATTAAAAGTTTAATTAAATTGGTGCAGATTTTTTTTCTGTGTGGCCGAAGCTAGATCTAGTGGCCTTTTCTACTTAAATTTTTTAAAATTAATATATGTATTTTTTAATATATATATATCTTTAATTTTTTAATTTCTACAAAGGGTTAAATGAAGAAAATAACGTGATTTCTTAAAAATAATTTGTAATACAAGTTGGCTGTGCTATCCTATTTGATTAATTAATAATAACGAAAATTAGTTTAAATTTTATACGAAAGCATATTTTGGTTTTTTTCAGCCCATTTGCTAGTCAGTTTACCGACCCACAATTTTAGGTTTTTATTCTTATTATCATTAAATTAATATCTCAAGGAAATCCTTTATTTTTAAACGATCTAAATTATGTTTTTTAATAAATCATAAACTTATGAAATTATGTTAAACATTTTTTACTTGATCTTTTAACTAATTGAATCAACAAATCATCACAATCACTTTTTTGCGTTTATTAAAAATATTTTGCTTGATTTTCAGGAAAATATTAAGGAAAAAATTACAACCAACAATTAAGTTGCGAAAAAAAAATTCAAAACAATAGCAACAATAATGATAACGACAACGACAACATTCTCATGGCCACTGTAATAAATATTCTTATTGTCATTTAAACGTCTTATTAAATGTCATTTTAAATGCAGTTTCTCTATATTGGCGCCAAGTGTCATTTTACGCATCAACATTTATCGACATGTTGTTATTGTGAATAGTTGTTGTTGTATTCATCGTTCACCCAACAAGCGAGTACGAAATCAAAATGTCTGAAACAATGCGTGAAAACAACGCGAGACGACAACGCTTCTCTGGTTCTTGGTTTTTTTTTCTGTGTATCTTCCCAAGAAACGTCAAAGTAAACATGCTTTGTACAATGTTCGTTATATTGTTTTGTTTTCTCGAAATTTATGCATAATTTTTTTAATGTAATAATTTGTTTAGCTAAATAAAAGAAGGTATTAAATAGGGTTTGCGCATTGAATGTTAAAGGGGCATCTAGATTAAAGTTTTATTTATTTATTTTGCAATTTTTTACCAGATATGCGTTGGGTAAAATAGGGTATATAATTTTTGGATATTTCAAGTGGGCGTGGCATTTCCCATGCAATGTAAATAATTAATCATCGTATTACTTGGAAACTGTAGTTGGCAGAATCTTGAAATTGCGTGCAAATAACTCCATTATTAATGTGCATAGTTAAGCAAAAAAGAGACTGGTTGTGGTAACTCTCATACAAAGAAATATTATTATCGTGTAATTAAAGAACTATAACAGATAGAATCTTGAAATTTAGTGCGAGAAACTCCCTTATTAATGCGCATTGCCGCACAAAAAATGTCTAAATTGGAAGACTTGTAGTAGTAACTCCCATAAAAAAGTATATATATATATATATTATTATGTAACTTTGGAAATATAAATAATAGGAAAGGAGGTTTTAAATTATATGTTTTTAACCCCCTCATTATTGACCAAAAACTGGCTGCACAAATAGCAGGCATTGTACCTCGTATACAAAGTAAAAAAATATTGTCTTGAACCTAATAGGCACAGTCTTTATATTTTCTACTCTGAGAATAACGTGTGTTTTAGAGTTTTTTGTGTTTTAAGGGAGATACCGGAGCAAACTACTAACTAACTATGGATCCCTTTTTAGCCCCTTTCTGGTATCTGTCTGCCAATTTACCACTACCTTAGCTTACTTTCATTGAGTGTCGTGTTGCCACTCGACTTTTGCTTTCTACTATAGAGAATTCTGAAGTATGATACATGTCAACATTTTGTCTCATCACAAATCCTATGGTAATTGCTAACATTTCCTAAGGCTACATTAGGTAGTCTGCTGGACATCCATACAATATGTACTATGTCATCTTAGCATTCTTCCAGTAATAGTCTGCAAGTCCCGTCTTCTATTGGTTTTAATTTGGCCAGATTATGCTTGAAGTTTCCGTGATCTATCACTAAGGCAGTTCAGTTTATATCAAAGCACCTTCTAATTCTTCCTCCCAACTTGTAGTGAAAAATACCATAGTATTTCCAGGAAATCGAACCCATAACCGGTTAAAACTCGGCGATTAAGATGGGAAGGCCGGATACCCATCACACAAAATAATTATCCTTTATCTAGACATCTGCAATAGGGACTTCTCTAAAAAAAAAGTGCGTTTTCGAGTTTAAGCTTGGTTATACTTTTACTTATATTATTTTTTTATTTACCATCGAAACGCACCAGGGTTAGCTAGTTATATTAAAAATCGACTTTAAAGATTGAACAAACATTTGAACATTTGAAGAACGCTTTTAATTTTTTTTATTATAAAATCACTTTCAATTGTTCAGTCCTGGTTTTTGGTAAAAACCATTTGGGTGCAGTAGGTATAACAAATATCTATAGTTCTAGTTTTTAGTTCAGTTGTTCTAGTTTTAAGACGAACATTTTGTCTATACTCAATAACTAATACCGCTCCAAGTTTCAAAATGCTACCAACAATACCCAACAAACCGAATTTCGTAGAAGAAGCCCTTAGCGAATGCTTCATTAATTTGTAAAAAACATAAAAATTCCATTTATAAATTCCGAACATTTTGTTGTTAATAAATGTTATTCGTATTGGAATTTTTTATGAGATCGCGATTAATTTAGATTTTGGCATGCAAACCCTAATACTTACGCACCCTTCTATTAAGTTGCTGCAATTTAAGTACGAGTATTTGTATTGTTTTATCATATCGTTTCGTATCGTATGTGTCAATTTAAATTCTTGCCATCAATTATTTGTTTATTGTGTTTACAGATTAAAACATTTATTTAACAACCTCTTCTACACTCTTTCGTTTTCGCAAACTCAATTTATTTATTGAGATGGTATAGAAGTAGTAATATTTGGAATATTTTTATTGATGATGTGATATTGACCAATTTCAAACAGTGGCTAGAAGATAGTTAGCAATTTGAACTTTATGAACAAATGTTATTATTATGTTATTAAAGGGTATCTTACAGTTTTTTAGCTATACAGTTATCAAAATAGGAAAATAAGTTTTAATGTGGCCTAGTGAGTACACCATAAAAATTTCAGAGTGGGACCATGATGGGATCAGAAGTTATGTTAAAAAAATTACATGTTTCTTAGTTTTAAGGAATATTTCATACCAGTTTAACCAGTTTATGAAAAAAATTTATTTTTTCAGTTTGTAATGAGTCAAAATGAAGTTTTTTAACATAACTTCTGATCCCATCATGGTCCCACTCTGAAATTTTTATGGTGTACTCACTATGATGTACTTACTAAGCCATATTAAAAAACATATATAAATTTAAAAAAATTAAAAGACATTATCTTCAAGATTTTTATAAAACTTTTTTTTAAATTTAAGAAAAAAAATTTTTTTAAAATTCGGTTTTTTCATGATTTATATCAAATTAAAGCGTATGAAATCCCCTTTAAAATGAGCTATTACTCAAATTCCTAGAGGTTTTAGAACTGGAAACTGCCAAAAAGCGATATTTTCCCACTTTTATAACAGTATAGCTAAAAAACTATAAGAGATAATATTTTTTTAAAATTATGTTCGGATGCAGAGAGTCAAAGAATAAATACAAATAAAAGTTTCAATAAAATCTGAAGTAGTCATTTTGAGTGCCTGGTTGATTTGACGTGGAATTACCCTAATGTAGGGTAAAAAATATATTGGCAAACCTACCACTGTGAGTTCCTTTTGGACCCCCTTCCGTTCTCAGTGATGAAAGCCAACTGTTTTATACATTAAGGCAACCGTACTTCTATTGAGTCTATTGATTTTGCGTTGTGATTTCAGTCTGTCGACTGGCAACTGTCGTCCTTTTTTTCACATTTAACAAATTTCTTTAACATTTAACAAGTTTCTGCCCGCGGTCCTAAGTCTTATACTATCCAGTGCTGGACATTCACACATAATATGCGCTACCATCTCAGCGTCTTCACACAGTCTGCAAGTACAATTTTTTTTGATTTTCATCTTGGCTAGATGATACTTGAAGTTTCCATTACCTGCCACTTACACAATTAGCCATCTTAAGGTACTTCTATGATAAGGTGCTAACTGGCCTTCCTGTCAAGGAGCTCTATTAACACCATTCGAGCCTGTCTACATGAAGTTACTAAACCTTTTCGCATGAGGCGATTTCCGAGTGCTACTCTGAGTGCTAATAGGATACAAAAAGGCATCGATGTTTTTAATTTTATTCATGGCCAAAAGATATAAATTGGCCATCATTTTGTGAGAGAAATAGGAATAGAAAAGTCGAGCTAGATTCTAGCTTAGGAGAGTTAATTTTTCGGCCACATTATTAAGATATATTAAATAACTGGCTATGCCCACACACGTTGTGTGCTTCCTGACAATATTATGTTCGGTTTTGCTCTGAAAGTAATCCACACCAAACTTTAAAACAATGACGTTTTCACTTTACATAAATGAATAAAATTTTAAAATTTATATAAAAATCTAAAATTCTAAAAATTATTGTAAAGCTTTGTAAAAGATGTTTAAAATATTTTAATAACAATGTAATTTCACAAAGTAAAAATAAATAATCAAATACAAATTTTATTCAATTGGCTATTTGGCAGGAAGTAATGCATATTTTGTCATTATTTAAAAAAAAACACCATCTGTTGCGCAGTCGTGTTTAAAATATCCCGCTTTCAAAAATAAAAGATGCCTTAAAGTATGCAGTACCTTTAAATCGGTAAAATTGCGTACTTTCACAGCTTTTTCTTCACTTTCTCTTAGAAATAAGATATCTTTGCGGAAAAAAGTATCCTATATTGAAATAAGGATACTAAGGTATTTCCTTAAAAATTTTGTTAAAATCTATGCGCTAGTTTTTACGTGATGCGAACACAGACAGAAAGACAGACAGGAAATGAGTTACTGTTTTATTTTATGTATAGAAGAATAATAATTCAAAGCATATTCGAAGAAAAAGTAATTATTTTCGACGGGATGTCAAGTAAACAGCTCTTCATATACCAAAGGCACATACTGGATTTCATTTTGATATATCAAACGGTATGACCTGTAGAACTTTCACAAAAATAGTTGTATACACGGTTTGGGGTGTCAAGTAAACTGTCCCTTTCCCCTTCCCGATTACGCCACAAAACCATACAGCTTTCATTTTTATATGTCAAACGGTATGATCTGTAGAGCCTTTAAACAAATAGTAGCATACACACCCACCCACAGACATCATCGCAAAGATAGTCAGAAGACCTGAAAAAGTATAGATCCGTTGAAATCCAGACATCGATTTCTTTCAGGATTACTATACTCTACCTATAATAGTAAAGTAAAAATTTACAGATTTCAAGACAATTCCATTTAAATTTTAATTAATGCACTATTTAAAATACATATGTATATGTACGCTCAACCACTTCTACCTACAACCCACCGTGCAACATATTGTATAAAACACAACAACAACATTTATTTTATTGCGTCGATTTTAATTTACAATTTGTTTTATTTTTTATGAAAAAAAAAATGTTAATACAAAAAAAAAAAAAAATAAACAAAACAACATAACTCGACAGGCTGACTGTCTCCTCTCACTACGAGTACTAACGTATCGCACCACATCGTGTGGAAAAGTCTTCGTCATCATATCGACTTGTATCTCTATTCGTATCCAATAGATTCCAGCAGTGTCTCTGAGCACAATGTCTACAATCTTGTTATTATCGTTATAAACAAAAAACGTGCAATACATCAAAATAGTTATAGAAATACTCGCATATGAAATATTTAAAATCCGAAACATAAATACGAGGCAAAAACAAAAAAAAAAATTAAATTCATTGCAAATTATCTTTAATTACGTGATAATTTACGTTTAATATGTTTAAATGTGGTTTTTATGAATGCAGTATGGCGAGGTGCATGAGTGCGATTAGGACTACACTTTTACTCCATGAGCGAATTTTATACCATGAGCGGAATGTACGTACATATGTAGATACATTTCATGTGAATGTGTTGTGTAAAAATAAAAATAGTATACATTTTGTTGTGTGTGATAATAATATTAAACTTTTTAATTAGAAGAAGAGGGAGTCATTCGTTGTAAGTGGCTCATACGTTAAGAGACGTTAAGAGTAATAGTGCTGCGTGTGTGCTTTTTATTATTTTCATTGATTTAAAAGGATATGATATGCTGATAATTTTATTATTATTAGACTTAGCATTTATTGTAATCATTGTTAAAAAAAATAATTGAAGATTGCAGTAATTTCTAGGAAATGTGAACAAGGACAAAGACAAATAATTATTATTGTAATATTTTAACAATTAATATTTTAATTATTTAATATTATGCTAATTACCCATAACGTTTTTTTTAATAAAAATGCAATTTTTTGTTGGGGGAAAAGAACTAGTTCCTTTACGTATTTCACTGGTTGCTCAGGCCCTCTCATTGTGTGTTGTAGAATTTATTATTACTTATAGAGTATTTTTGGCTTCTCTAAAATTAGGAAAAAGGTTTTCTGATGATCTGGCCTAAACAACCAGTGAAATACGTATAGGAACTAGTTCTTTTCCCCCGACAAATAAATTGCATTTTTATTAAAAAACGTTATGGGTAATTAGCATAATATTAAATAATTAATATTTAAATTCCCAAAAAAAATTTATTAATAATTAATATTTTAATTTTACGTATTTTAATGACTAAATCAGACACAGTAACGATTTAAATTTTTGTTAAAAAATACTTTTTTGTAATAATTCTATTTTTTAGCTTTAGGTCCTTTTATAAAAAATGTATTTTGTTTTTATTTTCAATATTTTAAACAAACTTTTTTTTGTAAAGGCCGGTACGCAGCTCGACTAAATTTCAGTTTGCTATAAAAAGTGTGTGTTTAAAATAAATCAGTAAAGTGCGAGTTAGTCTCACACAAATTGTTAATTTTTTCATGTCTTACAAATTATCAGGCCTACCTATTGCGGTTCAAAAAATAAGGTAATATACGTGAAAAACATGTCACTGGTGGATCACCCTTTAGTAATTTGTAATTGTTACAGTGTCCGAAGTACAACATCTACTGTAAACAATTCAAGAGTCTACCTATTACGGTTCAAAAAATAAGGCTATTTAAGTAAAAATCGTGTCTCTGTCGGAACACCCTTTAATTTTTATTATTTGTTATAGTTTCCATAGTAATAAACCTCTTGTAAAAAGTTCAAGAGTCTACTTATTATCGTTCAAAACTTAGGCCATATACACGCAAAGACGTCACTCTCGGAACACCCTTTAATTTTAAGGTTTTACTGTCTGCAAATTTTAAGTGGTTGCCTCCTATAGCTGAAGAAATAAAGAAATATCGGCAAATAACACCTCACTTTCGGAACAACCGATAAGTTTTAGTATTTATTGCTGTAGTGGCCACAGTTATACACCTTCTGTGAAAATTTCAAGAGTCTACCTATTACGGTTCAAAACTTAGGCCATATACACGCAAATCACTGCACTATCGGAACACCCTTTAATTTTTAATATTTAGTTTTATTTTTTTATACTTGTTTATATAGGGTAAGTTAGTTAGTTTGTTAGTTTTAACTACTGTTTTTAAATCTTGAGTCCATGCCTCCTACAGTTCAAGAAATAAACACATATTCGTGAATAACACCTCTCTATCGGAACACCCTATAAGTTTTAGTATTTGTTGCTATAGCGGCAACAGCTTTACATCATCTGTGAAAATTTCAAGTCTACCTATTATGGTTCCAGAGATAAAAGGCGCTGACAGACGGACAGACATTGTAGCGAAAACAATAGGGTTACGTTTTTACACTTTGTGTACGGAACCCTAAAAACAGCCTGAAATTCAGATATTAAAATTTTCAGGCGACTTTCACTTTGGTAGCACGCAGCTAAACAGAAAACAAAACGGATTTTTGACTTTTACAGTGTAGATTTTTTTCCTTCAACTGAAATAAAAATTTATGTTCAGGCAATTGTTTTGTAACGGAATTTATGTTTTTTACACTCATACAATAATTTTTTTTTTTTAATTTCCGTGTTGATATAATGCTATTGTGTACAATATACAATAAAATTTTAAAAACACGACTACATGATTTTTATATTTACAAACGCCCACATGATGAATTTAGGTTTTGTAGAAATAAAGGCAAAAGAAACAAACCTGAAATGCCGTAGAACTGCGTACTGGTCTTAAATCATTAAAAATTCAAAATATTAAACAAATCAAAAACAATATTGCAGAGACAAATAAAAAGTTCCCACCAAACCAAAGGTTTCCACTTTTTTCAGGTAAGACTAATCGTCAGAGGCTTCCTTCACTAGTCATCAAATTAAACAAAACATAAACATGTCGCCGGCAGAGCAACGGAATTAATTTAATTTAAACATTAAACATTTTCTGTTTTCCAACAATCTTGTTTGAATGCTTATTGCACAGCAGATAGTAGAAGTACCGTTGAGCAACAGATGGCGCTGTTCGCAAATAATACTGTCAACTTATTTAGCTATTCAGTTATCAAAATAAAAAAATATTGCGTTTTTGCTCATTCAAATGCCACTTCTATAAGCCATAGGAAGTTGAGAAATAGCTCAATTCAAGGAGGATTTCATACGCTTCAATTTGATATCAATCATGAAAAAAGTTAATTTTTAACAACTTTTTTCTTCTTATACATATTTAAAAAAAAGTTTTATTAAAATCTTTGAGATAGTAGTGATTAAAAGAAATTTAAGTAAATTATTAACAGAAGAAGAAATGGAAGAATTTTTATGGTGTGAAGATAAATTGGCAGATTCTTTAAGAGAAAAGGTAACAAAGACACACATTAAGAAATTTAATAACTTATATGATGTACAAAAAAAAAAAAAAAAGAATTTGGGGTTCAATTTAACAAAAAATGGTTTGTTAATAAGACTGACTTTGATATTCCAACAGACGTAAAATGGGTTCTTTCATTAGGACGTAAACACGCTTTACCCACTAAAAAAGAAGAATTTCCGATTTTAAAGATGATTACAGACGGAGAAGATTTTATACAGACACTTCAAAGAAAGGAAGAGCAAGAAATAGCCGGAACAAAATTAACCACAATTATAGATAATCAAATTAACCACAATTATAGATAATTAAACAAAATGAAATTAACAAATGGAGATAGGTTTGTTTTGGATAAAGTTAAAGAAACAGAAAAGTTTTTAAAAAAGAATAATGAGATTCTCATTTTAAAGGCAGATAAAGGTAACACTACTGTAGCATTAAATAAAAAGGATTATGAAACAAGAATTAATAATATTGTAGAAGATATTACAAAATATAAGTTAGTAAATAAGGATCTTACTAACAAATTACATAAGACCAATAATGATTTAGTGGAAGAACTTTTTAAACTTAAAATTATTACCACTGCTGAGAAGAATAAACTTAAAACAAATATAGCTACTGCACCTAGGTTATATGGACTACCAAAAATTCACAAAGAAGATTTTCCCATACGACCAATTTGTTCTTTCGTTAATTCTCCATCTTATGAATTATGTAAATATATAACGAGTATATTAAAAAGGATTACTGAACATTCGAGATATAATATTAGAGACTCACTTGAATTTGAAAATAAAATAGGTAATATACATATAAAAGATGACGAAAAATAAATTTCATTTGATGTAGTATCACTATTTCCAAGCATACCTGTGGACAATTAATATAATAAAAGGAAAATGGAATATTATAGAAAAATTTACAAAAATAGAAAAATCCTTATTTCTAAGAATTAAGTTTTGTATAGAAGATAATAGATATTTTCAATATAATGAGAAAATATATATACAGCAAAAGGGACTTCCAATGGGATCACCTGCTTCTCCAATTGTAGCGGATATAGTTATGGAGAAATTGCTAGATACTTGTATTGAAAAATTAAATATAAAACCAAGTATAATAACCAAATATGTAGATGATTTGTTTTGTGTTATTTCCGAATCAGCGGTTAACGATATGTTAAAAACATTAAATGTATTTAATAATTCCATCAAATTTACAATAGAGAAAGAATGCGATTAAAAATTTCCATATTTAGATACCTTAGTAATTAGAAAAGGTAACAAATTGCTGTGGGTTTTTGGTGGGTTTTTGGTACCAATCCATTACATTGGTACCAAAAACCCACAGCTTCCGGTAGAATTATTAATTATTTTTCTAAACAAAATAAACATAAATTATAAATACAGCCAGAAATTTAATAGAAAAAGTACTAACCATTAGTGACAAGGAGTTTCACAAAAAGAATATAGATAAGATAAAAAATATATTAAGCGAAAATAATTTACCCATTCAACTGATTAATAAATAACTTAATCAACATAAAAATAATAGAAAACCAAATAGAAGAAATGATACAGAACCAAAAAATTTATAAATCAATTACTTATGTACCAGATTTATCAGAACGGTTAGAAAAATCAAAAATATTTGATACAGATAAATATAGGATGGAATACAAAACATATAATACATTAAATAGATTATTTAGCAAACCAAAAGATAAAGTAAAAAATTTAGATATGTCTAATTTAGTTTATAAAATACCTTGTAAAGGTAATGACAAAGAGAATTGTAATAAAGTTTATGTAGGTACTACAAAGAATAAATTGAAAGTCAGGATAGCTGGACATAAATCAGATCAGTTTGCAAAAAACAGCATTATCTTCACACTGTTCGAAAAGTAATCATTATACTAACTTTGAAAATGTATCAATTTTAAATTTGGAAAATAATTATAAACGTCGTTATATGTTAGAAATGCTACAAATAATTAAAGATCCAATTGAAAAAAGAATAAATTTTAAAGCAGATACAGAAAATGTTGCACAAAATTATAGGCATTTAATGCATAAAAAATAACATGAATTTGAATCAAATATTTATAATAAAAACAATAATTTTTTGTAACATTTCCGGTTAAATTTATGTATATGAATTAGAAAATTTATTGTGTTTTCTCTTAAAATGTTTGTATGTTTTTGAATATCAAAAATTTTCTGTATTTGTATACATATGTATGTTTAAAAAATTTTTCTATTTTAATTTTTTATTTGTTTCTTGAATGTATTGAAATGTTAAATTTTTTAAATTGATTGACAACAAATTTTTTTTCATTCATTTGAAATTTTTCAATCATTTAGATTTTATGACTGTTATCATTTTTATTTCCTGAAGATGCTACCCAATGGTGTAACGAAATATTGTAAATAAAAATTGTTAAAACATTTTTATATAAAAAAGACCTTGTGCTTGTTAAAACAAAAAAAATATAATTCAAATATAAAAAAGGTCAAAAACTACAATAACTATTTAATAGTGTTTTTTTATTTTTTATTTAAATTTATATATATTTTTTTTAATGTGGCTTAGCGAGTACATCATAGATTATTATAGAGTAGAGCCATGGTGGGATCAGAAATTATATTTAAAAAAAGTTTAATTTATTACAATCTGAAAAATGGAAATTTTTTAATAAACTGGGTAAAAAAGGTAAGAAATGTTTTTTAAAATTGAAATTTATGTAGTTTTTTGTAAAAACTGCGTTTTTCTGACATTAACTAGGACTGATCAAAAATATTTGCAGACAATTTTGTTGTCTGACATAAAAAACCAATTAATGAAATTATATCTCGTTCTGTTGTACATGCTGTCTCGATAGAAAATACAGTTTACTATTTGACTCAGCTGTTGCATGTGAAGTTAATACCTCCTCCAAATTAGTGAAAATATTATAGCACTAATGATCCTTAGAAGGTGGACAAAAAAAATTTTTCTCAAATAGTTGCAGAATTATGCGCTTAGTTCGACTAAAGAACGGATTGGGACAACATTAAATACTTGAAACATGTTAAGTATTCTATATGAAACCCGTTTTACTATAACATCGCAATAAAAACTTCAAAAGAATTTGTTTACCAGGTTACCCAATAATTTCAAAAATATATTTAACTACATCATAAAAATGTACTAAAAGTAAAGCATTGTAGCAGGACAAATTCCTCTTCAGTTTAAAGCTTGTCTTTTAAGAATTGCGAAATAAATCGGCCTGTTAACAATCTTTCATTCTCAACATAAGCAAAACCGACTCCATTTATTAGCCCATATATCACATCAACAACTTTTATTTGCCTGTTTTTCTTTTCTTTTTTTTTATTCAACAAAATTACGACAACATTCACTCTCCCTCTTTAAATCATTCGCATCACTATCGCCAAACCAACAAACAGATAGACAGATAACTTTATTTTAAATTGGTTTATAAATCACTTAAGCAACAAATAACATGTAATTACTCTATATATTATTCGTATACCCGTACACACGTACATACCAATATGTATGTATACTTAAAGCACACTTTGGTTTGAAGCACGACAATTGCGCATTCAAACGAGAACACTTGTTTGCTGCACAGTGGTTAGTAGATGGCAGTATTTGGTACAAGCTTATTTCTAAAAATTTATTTTATAATAATATTTTATGGATTTTCTGACTTTATATCAGCAGTTTTAAATTAACTGATTTTGCTGAGTTTTAGACTTATTTAATTATCTGCGGTGAGGCCATCGATAAATAACGGAATGGCCTCTCAATAAAATTTTCTGAGTTAGTATTTTTTTTTTAATTTATAAAAATTAGGACTAAGACGGAATTTTTGGAAATATGTAGTTTAGTTAGCAATACCTTTGAGCTTTTACGTGAAATCACAGAGTATTCTCAGATTGTCGTACATTAAATTTGGAGAATCTGACTATTGCAGTTCTCCAGATGTAGGGTTATTATTAATTACTTTCTTTATATGGGGAGTACCCTCCCTCTCATGATACACAGTCAAGCTTTAATTCGAAAATGCACGTTATTCCGAGAGCAGTTTAGGGAGTGTTACTCTCTAGATAAAGGATAATTGAAACTACCTCCTAGATAGATGCGAAGAAGGCAGAAGACGGATGTAACGATCCAAGAAATGCATAACATTCTCCCAGTGTCTAATTTTTCTTTATCTCTTTATAATAAAGAAGTTAAGCCAGAGTATATATTAATTAATGATAATTATTTATTATATTGTATGAGTGCAGTCTTTCCTCTGTGCCCTTCACAACAAATTTACCCCATTTTCGAGTCGTCAGTAAGCCATCTGGCTTCCTATAAGGAGCAAACCAACAAAAAAACATGCAAAGACAGATTGATTTTATTATATATTTATTGATATAAAGTTAAACAGATAAATGCAAAGACTTCTTACACCGTCTTTACAATATTTTGTTCGGTGTTGGTTTGAAAGCAATCCACAGCAAAGACCCTTTCTTTTTTAGTGATTCAGTTATGGTTTATGTAGGATCTAATCTGTGTACTTTCACTGATTTGTTTCCACTTTCTCTTGAAAATAAGATATTTTTGAGGAAGATAAGTATCCTATATTTGAATCAGGATACTAAGATAATCTCAAAAATTTTTGTTAAAATCGTTCCAGTAGTTTTTATGTGATACGAACGCAGACAGACAGACAGGGAATAAGTTACTGTGTTATTATATTATATACAAATATTTATATTTTATTTTATATTCATTAATTTAATTTTTTTCTACAATGTAAACTCACAGCAAGGAGTTTCCCATATTTACCAAAATGTAATCCAAAGAATCCACAGTGCGCTTTCAACATCTGCATTTTAATATGAAAAGGCCAAAGTGAAATTAAAGCGAAAAACATCAAACGATGAGTAAACAGCAGACCACCATCCTTGTAAAAATAGTGTTGTTTTATATCCACAAAAAAAAAATACCTGAAACCATCAGAAGAAAAATTAGGACTAAGGAGCAGTGAAACTACTAGAAGAAGTAGGAGGAGAAAAATAACACATCAAATATTGTCAACACTATGTGAAGAACATAGTGTAATTCACTTATATCTCACTAACAATTGTGCTGGAGGAAAAGGTTTACAAAAAAAAAAAAAAAAACAAGAGCAACAACCAGAGTAACAGCTTTTATAAGAACACATCCATTTCAACATTAACGAAACGATTGATGTTACAATACTGTGGCGCCACATTTAACATTTTGCAACAATTTATCTTCAACAAAAGAAAAGAATGAAAGCAATCCAAAAAATAAGTAAATGGCGATAAAGAAGAGTGTGCACACCTTAAAGTTTTCAAGCCATCAATTTAACTTTAAACAAAAATTTGAGCACAAACACACATTTGCTAAATGTATCCTGAAACTCAAGAGTTGAGTACTTGTGTAATTATGGATTAAATGGTAATGCAATAACAAACACTCACACAAATCACATATGTATTCGAAAGAGGTGTAGAAATGTAGAGTAGTAGGATGGTTGGTTGGTTGATTTGTTTTTTGTTGATAGTAACATCGTTAGTTGCTTTCGGTTTATACGTAATTGAAGTGAAAACCGAACTGATGGTCAAATAGTGTCGAATAAAGCATTATTTCGAGCTGTAATGTGGCAGCCAAGGCACGTGTTTAAATATGAACTTGTATTTTATTTTATTTTTGGTCTAATAAGTATTTAGGTTTTTGGGCTTAATTGTTTTGCGTAGAAAATGTATTCAAAATTATGGTTATTTTAAAAAAGAAGGAGTTATTACATCTGGCATAACTCCTTCTTTTTTAAAAAAAGCATATTCATATGAAACGGTTTCAAACAAATCTACTTTTCTATTATTTTTGGTCTAATGGGATAGACTCACTAACCCGGTAATGGCATTATTTTATGGCCTTTATAGTGGCATACGTGAAGATGGTTAAACTTTAATGTCAGGAAAGTTATGCGAAACTAAATCTAATAGGGTTTGATCAACAAATACTTTAGCGATTCGAAATTCCGCTTTTATTAATTAGGTCCTGCTATTGTCAATCAACACAATATTATTCCTCTATTAAGCCTAGTACTCTGTTCGAATTTGTGAAAAAATGTTGAGCAACATTTATTATATCACAAGGATAATTTTACATTGAAAATGTGGTGTCTAATTCACGATTTAGAAGTATTTTACGATTTTATTGCTTTTAAATATACCACATTGTTTTACAAAATTTTCCACAACAAATATTACTAAAAATTCCATTTTAATGTTTTTCCACAGAAAAAAAAGAGTACTACTTCTGCAACATTTTTTCATGACTTTTTCATAAAAATATTTTATGTATGTAGTTTGACAGCATTCCGCATGAAAAACTAAACAGAGTACCAGGCTTTATATATCACATCGCACAGTA
Organism: Phasia obesa; assembly: GCA_949628195.1. Classification (NCBI taxonomy): domain Eukaryota; kingdom Metazoa; phylum Arthropoda; class Insecta; order Diptera; family Tachinidae; genus Phasia; species Phasia obesa. The sequence continues at coordinate 16,637 of CATIVE010000134.1, read as the reverse complement.
GGGCTGTGCTGAAGAATCAAAATCTTTTGATTCTTCAGCCATTTGTAAAGGAATAGGCCGATTAATCTAAAATTTTACTTGAGTATATCAGAGGAGTATTTTAGATTAAGTTTTGACAGAAAGTTGGAATTTTTTAGAGCTTTGGTATTTCTCCAATTTTTGTGTTGATAAAAAATAAACAGCTTGTGATTTATACACTGGGGAGAGATCTTAAAGTTTACAAAATATTTTTGCTATCGAAAGAAAATTTCATTTTTCATTTCTGATCCAGTAGCAGATGTTAATTAAATGTTAATCATACGCTTAGGTATCATGTTACGTACTGTTTACTTACTAAAAGTGGTTTTACACAACGTGTATTTGTCATATGACTTGTCACTTTTCCATGTTTAAATTCTATACACGTCGTGTGAACCCTTTCAAACATAACATGTGTATTTTCCATGTGTACAATACATATGGCATTTTTCATTTAGAACGTGTTCTATTTTGATGTGACAAAGCATCTGACATCCTGTAATGCCAACTTGATATTTTGTTATTTTAAGCTTTTTGTGGTACCAAAAGCGCTAAAATTGTGGTAAAAGCACTAGGTTTGCATCTTTGCATCAGCTGTGGTTCCAAATAAAAAACTGTGTGGCGGCAAAATTATATATTATAGGTTATGTCACATGTAATTACACATGTACGTTTGAAAGCAAAAAATAAAACCGTATGTAAAATGGCTACTTTGACAAACACATGAAATTACCTATGGGTTATCAAACTGACAAGTCATATGACAAATAAACGACGTGTAAAACCATTTTAACTTGTTAATAATTTTAATAAATATGTGCTTATTGAATTTGGGATCTTAAACCCATAAACAAAAGAATTTAATTAACTTGAAATTTTTTTTATTTATATATTCTGTTATAAAATAAACTTCCAATAAACCCTATTTCTTTCCCATACGTCAACATACATTTATTTAACATGATCGAACAAACTCACAGGTTATACAATGTTGTTAAGAAGACACTTGAAGAGAGAAAATACTGCTCTGCGCTTTTTGTCGACGTTTCTCAAGCATTCGATAAGGTATGACATAAAGGCGTAATATAAAAGCTAAAATTGAATTTGACCGTAAACTTATATAAGGTGCTAGTTAGTTATATAACCGAACGAAAATTTATTGTAAAAGAAGGAGATTTTCTGAGCTCACCCCAGCCAATCGAAGCCGGAGTTCCCCAAGGACCCCTTTTATACTTATTGTATACTTCAGACATGCCAACTAGTAACCGAGTCCACACATCTACGTTTGCTGACGACACAGCTTTTTTAAGCATTTACGAAAGACCCGAAGTAGCATCACGATATTTACAAGATTACATATTCAATTAAGAAAAATGGTTGAAAAAATGCAGAATAAAAGTGAATGAACAAAAATGTACTCATATAACTTTCACACTACGTAAGGAATCGTGCCCCCTATTCGCATAAATAATCAAACGATACCACAGGTTTCAGACGTGAAATATCTCGGTATACGGCGCCGTACTTGGAAACGCCACATAGAATCAAAGTTAACACAAATAAACTAAAATCCGTCCAACTAAACTGGCTTATTGGCAGAAACTCTACCTCTCAGATTAGATTGCAAACTTCTATTGTACAAGTCAATTCTAAAACCAATTTGGTGTTATGGCATTCAATTATGGGGCACTGTCTCAGCTAGCAATGTAGAAAAAATACAAAGGCATCAAAATAAGATTCTTCGTATGATTACATCTGCTCCTTATTATATATAAAAAACTCAAACATCCATAAAGATCTAAATGTGCCATCAGTTAAAGCAGAAATAGCGAAACTTGCCATAAGGTAAATAACTTATGGCAAAAGAAGCTTGAAACTCATCCGATTTCGCTAACCCTTAATATACTAAATGAACCTGGTTATATTCGACTAAGAAGAAGGGACACTGTTTCTCTCATCTGTACATCAGAGAGATTACCCGCAAACAGTAACCGTGAAACATAAATTTTTTTGTCTAGCACTGGTTGGACTTAACAGGTATATTTATTTTTTTAGACTTAAGATATGAGTAATTATTGATAGTTCAGCTATATTGAAGATACAATAAATAAAAATTGCAAAAAAAATTGAATGTAACGCTAGCTGACGAAAGGGGCCTGCCTTATCTTGCCAGGGCTCGAAATTAAGATTCCGGTGTTTTTCCATAAAGAACAAAATTCTGAACAGAAAGCAAAAAAAATCTAAGAAAATGACGAAGTTATGACGTTTAGAATTAATTAAATTAAATCAAATATAGTATATATGAAATAAAGTCTAGTTTGCAGTTGATCTCAAGATATCGTTTGGTGAAGCGGAACCAATGAAATTTTGTTTTGTTCCCTATTGAATATTTTAACCTGTCAAGACAAGATCCCTTTCATCAGCTTCCATCACAAATGTTTATGATATTTTGGTACTATACAGCTTAAATGACTAAAGTTAATTGTTAAAAAACAAAGCAATATTTCATTTACTCATTTCAAAGTAAAATTTTGAAAAACGAAATAGCTTTTTAAGTATTTACTAAATTTCTCAAGTAGCGTTACGATATTTACAAAACCGAAAATAAGATCGACAATAAGGTTGAATGACAAAAAAGGTCGCAAAAACGTTTACCCTGCTTATAAATAACCAAAAAATACATCTACTTTTGATGGGCACTGTACTTGGAGCAGCCATACAGAATCAAAAATAACACAAATGAAGTAAAACGCAGTCCAACTTAATTTGTATTAACACGTATATTGGTTTTTTTTTAGAATTAAAATATAAGTAAATACTATACACCCAATTCTGTTTTTACACGGTCTTTTTTTTACACGGGTTTGATTTAACACGGTTTGAAAATAAAAAAAATATATTTTTACACGATTTTATTCCATTTAGCACGATTCAAAATTTTTTGAGCTTAGATTTTATTTGTAAAATTTTAGTTTTGCGAAATATTTTCATATAAAAAATTTACAGGAATTTCGTTTCTGCGCATACAAGCATTTTTACTTGTTAGAGCAATTGTAATGTGTTAATATTTTGTGAACTATCAATGCATCTCTGAATGAAGACGTCGAAAACTACAAAGAAAAAACTATAACCTAAAGCCATTTCTTTAGAAATCAAAATTGAAATTTTAGATCGCCTTCGAAATGGAGAATGCTCAACATTTCTTGGCAAAATGTTCAGTTTAAACGAAGTCACATTAAGAACTATAAAAAAATGAAAATTCAATTAGTCAATCGTTGATTTCTGGAACGTAACTGTTAAGTCATACACTAAAGATGCAAATAAACGGTGCAAGTACACATTACCTATATGATTTAGTAAAATAAACATGATTTCTTGTTCTTAAAAAAATTCTCTTTTTCACTAATTTTAATAGGTTTTAGAGATAAGGAAACAATCACCTATTTTTGTATATGATCAATGTCTTTTTTACACGGATTTTTCTGAAACCAATCTACCGTGTATAAACAGAATTAGGTGTATATAAAAAGATACAATTAATAGAAATATGAACAAACAAATTCTTCTTAAATTAAAAAAAAAAAAGTTTGAAATAAATTTAAGAAAGGCAAATATTTATAATCTGGAATGTATATGTAAATAGGTTTACTGATCTAATAATGATCACATATGAAATAAAAAGTTCTATAAACAATGATGTATATCATTAGAAAAAATATTAAAAAGCTGCTTTGTGAAATTTCAAATATTTCAGAATAATTGAGGAGTTTTCTAAAAAAATAAAAAAATAAACAATTTTAGTTGTAGGGGGTAGAATTTTTCGTACCTAACGCTCCTCCACGATCTTAAAAAAGTACTAAATAAAAAAGTCTGCTTAATAACTCTTCATGGTGGAAAGAAAACAGTCTTCCTCTGCTACGGGTGTGTATTGGAAAGTAAGTCCGCCCTAAAAAGCCTGTTCTGTAGTTATAATATAGATTAACTTACCTTTCTCAGGTGTACATAATTTTTTTGGATGGTGAACTTAATTAAACAAATAAAGGATTTATAACATAGAAAGATTCCATGCAGGTCTAAACTAAAAATTTTGGATTCTACGATCAAGGCCAACTGAGAAAGGTAAAGATTCAACGTTTGCATGAACCAGTGGCGAAAAGGTTCATCTCTCAACTTATATTTAGTGAAATGGTCTGGGAGACTAATGCAGAAAACATAAAAGAGAACCGTGTAAACTTGGAATCGGTCCCATCATGGAAGAAGTAAAATTCTGTAAGAACTAAGGCCCCTACACAGAGTAGGAAATATAAGAACTTATCTACTCTATTACTCTACAATTTAAAAAATCTTTAGGCCCCTACATCTAGAATAGTTTTGAAATATCCGATGTAGTGATAATCTATTTAGAAAAATAGAAGCATCTTTTTACTCCTTAGCAAACAAAACAATGTGAGTATGCCATCCACCTACATAATGTTTTTGTATATTTTTTTTTTTGATTATCATCCTACTAAACCATCCACAGAGACTACACCTTACCATACTGCTGGCCAAGCTACAGCTGAGAATGTTCAAATACCCACACTGACTGTTGAAACAGTCACAGTCATAGTAATAACACACTACAAAAAGTAAAAATGAAAAAAAGTAAAATCGTGCCTCCATTCAGATGCTTATCAGTGTTCAACATAATTTACACAATTGCTGCCAGCTGTGGTTGAATGGTTTGCGTTTGATTCTTTTCTTTTTTAATTTTTCGTTTTTCAGTATTCCTCCCAACCAAACATGAATTGTGTTAAACTTCACGTTTATGCCAGTATTTAGGTATGCCCGTTTGTATAGTTGTTTCATATGAAAAAAAAAAGGAAAAAATTCGTGGCTTCCACTTATATTCCCTGTTTTATATTCCTCTATGTAGTACTCCGCTTGCCTACTCTAATTCAATGGAAACTAAATAAATGAACAAAAAATTCCCATCTCTAGGTGCTATTTTTTTTTGATTTTTTTTTTTTTTTGTTGTAAAATTTTTTGGATTTTTTTTCGTACTGTTCAACTGCGTGTTGTAAAATTTTCATGGTTTTCGCTTCTTTTTAGTCCTCATGCTTATGTTCTACCAAATCCTCAACCATGATAATGATGGTGGTGGAAGTATTCATGGCTCTTGCTTAAAATGATACTTACTCGTACTACAGTTGCTAGTTTGTTACCAATTGGCGCCTGGCGTCATTATGTCCAACTTTGTGTTGGTCGTCGGTACTTGTTATATCCGTCTATATGATTGGTATTGTTGTTGTGGTGTTTGTTGTTCAAAGTGTTTAACTTGGTTTGTTGGCTCATTTGCCCTTTTGTTTTTTTTTTTCTGCACTTTGCAACACAATTCAAATAAACGTTAATATTTTTTATTTTATTTTTTGTGTTCTATAGTAGTTTCGATATTGTTTACTTTAAGTTAGTGTACGTTTTTGCCTGTTTGTATTTTAATTTTTGTGTGTAACTTTTGGCATTATCAGATTTATGGTAATAGTTTTTTTGCAAATTGCGAACGATATTTTTAAATAAGATTTTCTATTTACATTGAAATTTTGTAGGCACTAGTGGGTTGTGTCTAATTGAATAAATTTTTCTCTACGATATGAAAGAGAGTTCAAAAAGGTCTTGAGTAAAAAAAACCATCATCTTTTTTTCACTAGATTATAAAAATTGTATTAAATTTATTTATCAAAGTGTGAGTTTATGGTTAATAAAGGTGTTAACATAAGGTTAAGTTCCGTTAAATGGCAGTCTCTCCAAAGCAAAGTAGTGCCCTTCCATTAGGTTAGAGCATTGAGGATCTCGTTGTTTTATTCTAGAAATATCGTCCTGCTCTAGCTAAGCCATTGCAGATTTGTAGCATGAACAACAAAATCTGTTTGACTTTAGTTACCATCTTTAGGCAATGCAGATTCCATAACCTAAATACTCTCTTTTTTAATAGAGGACAAAAATCATTTCCATCATTTTTTTATTAGACAAATTTCTGTATAAATCTTTTAAATTGAATTCTAGTCTCAAAGCAGGACATTTCATATGAACCTACCTTCTGTCTAAATATATAATGTTAAGATAACGTAGTTGTAGGGCTAAGAAACATACTTTGTTCTCAATATATTCATGCGGTGAACAAAGTATAGTTGTTCTTATACCTACTTAGGTCAGGATGAACAAATTTTTGTTAATATTGAATCATTAAATGGTTGTTACACACGAAAATTCAACATGGTTGGTTAGGACTATAAGTATGTAATAAATATAATAATAATGTAATAAATATAATAAATAAATTATATATATGTAGTTTATTCACATAAAATCTAGGTATAACTAAAAACAAACAAATAATGGTTGGTCTCAAAAATATTTTGGGTACGCCCTCTGTTGAAGGTTATTCAGAATGATTGGTAAAAAAATTTATTAAAATCAAAATAAACCATGTTTTCTTAGATCAATATTTAATATTTTCTTAGGATAAAGAACTTTGATTTTAGTTTTTTTTTTATTATTACTCTAGACGAAAGAAAACTAACGAATTACTTGTCAAGTGATTAATTATAACGTGATAGGCACAGATTTGACTTCTAACACTTTCAATGAAATGAACATGTCGCTATAACATGACGATGGCCTAGTAGCAGGTCAACTGACTCGACTAAGACACTGCTACCGGTTCAAACTCTAACCCTATCGTGCTTATTACAATGCCAGTTGCTATAATACTGCTAGTATTTGATTTAGTTTAGAGATGTGTCCACTATTCACCGGTCATGATTCATAACTTCTGGTACGACTTCTAATTCGGCAAATTCGGCAAGTGGGGTAAGTACAATCGGAACAATTGTCACTAAATGTCCATATGGTGATATCATTCATTATTATTTGTAATATTTATTATAAAATATATTCATATTATCATGGAATCATATTATGATTATAAAATTTAATCATATAAAAGAAACATTTTATCATAATATAATAATTTTATATCGTGCTATAATCATATTGTGTTATAATAAGTTTATTCTTAAACTTAGTTATGACTACATTTTGCAATATTATGATTATGTTAGTGCTCGCCACGTCGACGACACGTCGCACAATGTAACGACTTAGTGTATTTTGGGACTAAAATAGAAACTAAACATGTATAACAGCTGCTTAAAAGAGGGTATATTCCCAGACGCTTGGAAAGAACAAAAGCTTGTCCTAATCAGTAAGGAAAAGGGCGACCAAGTATCACCATCGTCGTACAAACCACTATGTATGCTGGACACTGCCGGCAAGCAGTTTGAACGATTGATCAAACCTAGGCTTAATGAAGCTATCAGTGCTGCAGGGGGTCTCTCTAGAAGACAATACGGATTTCGACCTGGAAGGTCGACTGTAGAAGCCCTAAAAAAGTTACAGACACAGTAGAAGCTGCGCAACATGGAAACCACTATTCGAGACCTATCATTCTGCTGGCGACCTTGGGCATTAAAAATGCCTTTAACAGGGCGGATGTGATACAAGCCCTGGACTCAATTTTCAAATTCCCGAAATACCTTATGAGAATTATAAAAGATTATCTCAAAAACAGAGTATTGCTATACGACACAAACCGAGGCATAAGAAGAAAACAAGGATCTATACTGGGGCCAGATCTTTGGAACGCAACCTATGATGAGATCCTTAAAATAGAGATGCCTGAGGACACCTTCCTCGTAGGATATGCGGATGACATCGCGGCAGTAATCAAAGCGAGAAACACGGAGGAGGTCCAACGGAGATTACGCCAAACTATGATTCGCGCTAAGTGCTGGCTGGATTCCCATGGCCTTCAACTGGCCATGCAAAAAACCGAACTGCTGCTCCTTACTAGGCGACACTTTTCTACCGAAATCGAAATGAATACAGGGGACTTAGCCATTCTAACTAAGCTTTCAATAAACTACCTAGGGATGAGATTAGACTCAAAGCTGACACATGCAAAGCAGATTGAACACACAACGAAAAAAGCTGCTAAGATAACATCTCAACTAAGCAGGCTAATGGCAAAGGTTGGCGGTCCTCTACCAAGTAGGAGGAAAATACTAATGGAAGCAGGTAATAGCATACTTCTGTACGGATCTGAAATCTGGGCTTCGATCTAGAGACTCAGACAAGAGCAAGGAAATTGTTGTCTGTACAGAGAATAGCAGCTCTAAGGGTGACATCAGCATACCGCACTGTATCCGCAGAAGCTGTCTTTATAATAGCTGGAATGATCCCCATAGATCTTCAGGAAATGGAACGCCAAAAAATGTTTATCGCCAAGCAGCAAAATAGAGCCCAACCGCAGCATACGACGAATATCCAACAGGAAATTCTAGAAAGATAGAAACTCCGGTGGCAAAATGGAAGACATGGTAGGTGGACATATACACTGATCCCTAATATAAAAATGTGGAAAAACAGAAAGCACGGTGAGGTTAATTATTATATAACCCAGATGCTACCCGGACATGGGTATTTCAGGAAGTATCTGCACCGCATGGGAAAATGTAGTTCACCCTACTGCATATACGAAGAGGAAGAAGTGTATGATGACGCAGAACATACTTTTCTGAACTGCGGCCGCTGGGCCGATCAACGCAGAGTACTCGAAGCAGAGATTGGCACCATCTGTGCTAGAAATATAGTTCACAAAATGTCAAGGAGCGAAAGAAGCTGGGAAGCAGCTTGGAGATATGTAGAATATGTACTCCGTAAGAAAAAGACGGAAATGGACACAGTCGACCAGAATAGAACAGCGGGGCCTGACGCAGAACATAATAGAAGCAATGGTTAACGAGACCACATAAGGGGGTCCACCTCGAAGTAATGCGAAAGCAGTTCCGAGGTGGCACCACACCCCCGGGGTGGCTTTTTTTTGCCGATATCACTGGATTCCGGCATACGACAACTGTGACGACAGCGTCAGATACGTAAAGCATTTTCCCATGCCAAACCCGCAAAAAAAATATTATTATTATTATTATTATTATTATTATTATTATTAGTGTGTAATAATATGATTTAACTCCATATATTTCACTAAAGGCCAGACAGCAATTCGTTATGTTCAGAAATATTAAGTCTAAACCAATTCATGTTCCATCAGGGGTTCCTTAGGGTAGTCATTTGGGTCCACTGTTATACCTAATGTTTATCAATGATCTTCCAACATGCATCCATCATTCCAAAATATTAATGTATGCCGATGATGTTAAGCTTTTCCTTAGCTTAAGTGATTTAAATCAATGTGCCTTTCTTCAAATGGATCTGAAAAATTTTAATGAATGGTGCATCGTTAACTTAATGGACTTAAATTTGGAAAAAATGTAAATACATGCTGTTTACCAGAGGAAGTCCAGTACTCTGTAGATATACAATTAATGAATATTCCCTTGAAGAAGTGGGTGAATTTCTAGATCTTGGTGTATTGCTAAACAGTAAATTAAATGTTAACTCACACATTGCGCAAACTGTAAAGGAGGCAAAAAGGCGTCGTACTTGGTTTCATTAAACGTTGGGGAAAAGAGTTTGACGATCCATATGTCACAATGCAGTTATACTCATCACTTGTACGACCGATTTTAGAATATGCGTCCGTAGGTTGGGATCCACAATATGATATACATAATAATAAAAAAAATAGAATCTGTTCATCTAGTACTAATCTTCCATCATATGAAAGTCGCTTAGAACTCATCAATCTACCCATTCTAAATATGAAAACCTCCTTTATTAAGAATTTAATAAACGGAAATATTGATTCTCAGTTCCTGCTCCAGAGATTAGAATTTATTGTTCAAAATCGTCCCTCAAGATACTATATTCCTCTTAAACTTCAATACTTTCGTACTAATTACGCCAACTGTGATCCGTTCCGCAGAATGTTTGCTGAATATAATTATATATATGCTACTATTGATTTTCCATATGATACAAATATAATTAAAAGAATAATTAAAAATTTAAATATTCTTAATTTATAATCATTTATTTTCAAACTTTTGTTTTAAATGTAGTAATATTTTACACGTATTCTAGCCTATAAGAAATTGTTATTCATTGGCTAAATATATATAAATACACAGTAAAAAGTTTTAGTCTAATCCTAAAACCGAACGGTGTTCTGCATAAACTATTTTGGAATTAACTTTAAAATTAATTCCGTAATAGTTTATATGTAAGACCATCTAATTATTATTTAAATACTCCAGTGAACGTTTTTAACACCGTATATAAAATTTTACGATTTTTTCTATAACATCTCGGATTTAAAATAACACCTAAATTTAATTTTAATTTTTTTATCACGAATAACAATTCCTGTTAGTTTAGATATTACACCAAACCAGGTATCAACAAAAAATTTGTTTTTTTAGTTTATTACTTTCAGTTTTACTATAATGCCTAAGAAGAATTAAAATTCTCTCTTACAATAATTTAATTCCTTTAAGTTTAAAAACAACACTTAAAGAGGTATTGAATTCATATGTTTGCAGAAAATCTAGAAAAAAAAACAACACTTAAGTCGTTTTGCTCTCATTAAACTATTTCTTTTGGTTTAAAAACAACACCTAAAAAGAATAAAAACTCTCTCATTCTCCCTGTCGCTTGAAATTAATGCAAGTAAAAGTGTTAAAGTATTACCTTTTTAAACCACGTGCTTATAAAAATAGAAAGTGCTTATTCATTCAAAAAAGTGAGAACAGTGAGTGAGTTAAAATGTATGTTAAAGTAAAAAGTGGTGCAGAATTTTTTATAGTTAAAATTTCTGATCCAGAAGATGAGGATTTCACTTCGGATAGAATAATAATTTCAAGTAAGTATATATTCCAACAAATTAATTACTTTTTTAAAATAGCTGATCAAATATAATGTTTTTTAATTAAAGTTTTAAACAAGTTGAGTGTTGACACGGAAGGCAAAGAATTTATATTTAAAGATCGCGACGGTGCCCAGATTGATTTTGATGAGCTGCCTGGAATTATATCGCAGTATAGAAGCTGCAGCTATTTTTTTGTAGAGTTTTGCTATGACGGAACACCTTCATCGACTAAAACTACAAATATTAAAAAGGTTAGCAAAAAGCTTTTTTTAAATTCTTTCATTATAAAGCAAATATTGCAGGAATTAGAGTATTATCTTAAAAGCGGGGATTTTTCTTTCATCTTTAATGAATATTCAGCCAAACAAAATTTAAGCGATAGTTCCCGTCGTTGTTTGGTACGTGAATCAATTAACTTTTTGCGCCGACGAAGTGGAAATTACCCGACTCGAGAGGACAAGATTGCATTAGCCGAAGCAATAATATATATGTTTCCAGCATATAAAGTTGAAGACAGCAATTGTGGTGGCATTGTAAGAAATATATATATATTGTATTTGTGTAAAGTGTGGCTCTAATTTCTGATCTTTTATTCAAATTATTAAGGATTTATTTTTTAACCCTAATACCAATACTGGCTATTTAGTTGCAAAGTTAAAAAATTTTAACTCTAAGAGGCGCAAGTTGTCGACAGCAACTACAGAAGTAAGAAAACCCCCTGAAAGTGACAGTGCTAGCGACGATGAAATTATAAGTCAAGAAGATCTTCATTTTTTTCAAAATTGCTTAGTTACTGAACAATTAACTACTGTAAAAGAAAAGCTGCAGCAAACATTAAAGGCAAGAATTAAATATTGCACTCCTGATGTAAACGTATTACAGGCTTTTCCGATATTCGTATTTGATTCTTCATTGGTAACAAATTATATATAGTTGTATATATTTTCTAATTTACTATATATATTTTTATAGATTTTATTTGATTTTGAACTTCGCTATGGTGAAATAAAAGCAAATGGACTGCTTAAAAATTGGGATAAATATAAAAATTATGTTGAGGAAGTAGCAAGTGAGGCTGGTGGACAAAACTTGGGATGTTTAGCGGACTGGTCTGTTGACATCTTACCATTTTTCTATCTTTTAAAATTGCTTCCTTCGACGGCTGCTGGAAGAGAAACAAAAAAAGCGAATATTCATAAATCGGTAGATAGCTTTATAACTTTTGAAGAGGTAATTTGTAAAATAAAATAATACTATTATTATTTAATTATTTAACTTTTTATTTATAGCTTCACACACCGATAGGAGAATACAAATTTGGATCTCAGCAACCAACTATAATTGTAGTTGGAGAAACAAAATCGTCTATTTCTCAATATTTTATAAGTTTGGATGGAAAATGTATTAATCTGCCCCTTGATTTTACCTTTGTACAGGTATTCGATCTATTTTTTAAGTCCTTTTATGTATTTAATGTTGAGTTTGACATAACCTTGGCCAACTTTTTGCGTTTTTTTGCGAAGTTCATATATAATATTGACAAGAAAAAGGCGACAAGTACAAGACTAGTTGAGATACATTCTAAATTTCAAAATAAGTTTAAAAACGTATCCCAAATTTAGTAGTCCTACTTCATACACTAAGTAATTTTATGTAACTAGTATCTATACTTTAAGTACACTATAAATTTTACAACTTAATAATTATCAGCACTAATTTAAGCATTTAATTTTTTCACACTTTTCCCTTATTTTTCCAAACATGAAATATTTTTGCTTTATTTGTGACCGAGAGTTCGATTCAGTTGCATTTGTTATATTTCATTTAAAACATGAACATTTTCTCGCTGAAGCCCATGGCTTAAAATTAAAATGTTTAGCCTCTAAAACCTGTAAAAAATTGTTTTCAACATTTAGTTCGCTAAGCAGACATTCTAAAAGTTGCATTCTGGCATCTACAGAGAGTAATAACATCTTAAAGAAAACAAAAATTGATAAAGTGCAGCCATATGAGGTCCAATTAAACAGTTTGAGGAATGAAAGTGCTGCCTTCGATTGTCACAGTGATTTTAATGTTGTTAATGGCAATAATACTATCGATGCAAAACATATTGTTAATAAAGAAGCCATCTGCAATCTGCCAATAATTCAAAATTCGTCAGTACCATTCTTAATTTCGTCGCTATCTAAACAGCTCTTATCATGTGGAATTTCACAAAAGAATACTGGAGAACTACTGAAAACTTTTGACAGCATCTGCCAAAAAAGTTTTGAGGAATTTGAAAGTTATATATTAGAAATGCATTCAGAAATAAATAAAGTTCAATTCAAAATAAATTGTTTAGATTTTAGAAAAAAATTTGATGCTGATTGCAAAAAATATTCCAGTAAATTTAAACGAGATAAACTAAATTGTACAGGAAATTTTTATGTTGCACCAGTTTCTAGATCCTTAGGAGGACGATGGGTAATCCGAAAGAAAAAAAACCATTTGCATCCCACTAAACATTTCGTTCAATCCACATTTCAATATGTGCCCATTCTTATAACTTTAGAAACTCTTTTTAAAAATCAATCATTCAAGGAACTTTATTTTTCAAGCAATCATTCTTGTGATAGCAAAAAGCTTGAAAACTTTTGTTGTTCGGAAAATTTTTGTAACTCGGATTTCTTTAAAAAGGAAAAACACGCTTTGCAAATTCAAATATTTTATGACGAATTTGAAACGGCAAATCCACTGGGTAGTAAAACTGGTTTATATAAAATCGGTGCAATATACTTTACCATCAGAAACTTACCTTTTCATTATAATTCAAAAATTACCAACATTCATTTAGTGGCCCTTTTTTTGTGCAAGGATCTAAATAACAACGATGTTTGCTTAAACAAGATATTACAACCACTTATTAATGATCTTCAAGCACTTGAAAAAGTTGGTGTAAGAGTAGATAACAATTTTTTAAAAGGAACTTTAGTTTCAGTTGCTCACGATAATTTAGGTGGAAATATTTGTTTTGGTTTTGTTGCATCCTTCAGAGCTCTGCACTACTGCAGGTTTTGCAAGATCCATCGAGATGAAGCCCAACATACATTTGTAGAGATTAAAAAATATTTAAGAACGCAAGAGGAATATGACGAATTATTATCTTTAAATTCTAAACTGTTTGATTACAAGCTTACCAAAGGCATTAAGCATCCGTGCGAGTTCAATAAATTAACATATTACAAAATCTTTCAAAGCCTAAATGTTGACGTAATGCACGATGTTTTAGAGGGAGCAGTTCCTTTCATATTAAAACTGTTTTTTAAAAAAGTTATTGAAAAAGGTTTTTTAACTATAGATGAAATTAACGCGAAAATAATAAACTTTAATTACGGTTTTTTGCAACGCACTTGTAAACCTCCTACAATAACTGTCGAGAAGAAATGTCGCACATCTATAGGACTAACGGCTTCTCAAAATTTGTGCCTCATTTTACACTTCCCATTTATTTTTCACAACATTTATAATAATTTACCTAATTTGTGGAACGGAATCATCTCTCTCATAAGGATCGTTAACATAACCATGACTACATCGATTAGTCATGAATACATAAAAGAACTTAGAAATGAAATACAAATTCATTTAAAAAGTATTTATGAAGATTATAATGAAACACTTTTGCCAAAGCATCACTTTATAACTCATTATCCCTCAGTTATTAAGAAGCTAGGACCACTTATTCATACGTGGTCAATGAGATATGAAGCTAAGCATCGTGAGTTTATTAAGGATGTACCGGTAATAAATAATTACAAAAATTTATGTAAAACTCTTGCCAGAAGATATCAAACAAAAATCAGTGTCAAATGGGAAAATTTATCCTTTAAAAATAAATTTGTGTTTTATAAACTGTCTTTGATTGACCTCGAAGAATTAAGTTTTGAATTTCAAAATTATTTTTATAACACCTTGGGCTTAACTTTCGGATCACAAGTATTTGCAAGTAATAAATTTGAATTACGATATGGTTACATTTATAGACCCTCATTTGTTTTATATTTAAAAAAAGAAAGCGAATTTTTCATGTTTGGTAAAATTAAGCAAATATATGTAGTAAATGAAGAACCTCATTTGCTTTTAGAAATGTATATAAGTAAAGAATTAGACAGAATCCTAAATGCATATGAAATAACTTCTCAAAATGTATTAAAAATAATTAATTTTAAAGAGGTAGAATTTTTAAGGCCTTATGAATACTATATAATTAATTCTAGAATATACCTCTTAACTCCTGATATTATAGCAAACTACTAACTAGATTAACTACTGTAAAAATAAAATTTATGAAAAGGAAATTTAATTTGTTTTATTTATTATTAATAAAGGGCGGTATTTTTAGCCACGCCTACAAAAAATAAAACCCGTTTAGCATACAATCTATACAGCTGGGTGTTAAAATTTACACCTACCCAAGAATACAATATATTCCGAATGTTATTATTCCAATTCTTAAAAATATTTAAAATAACACTTGGTTCGGTGTAATGCTTATTCAAAAGCTTATAAAATTAAAACCTAATTTTGAAAAAAGTATGCTTGATATTTATTAAATGTTAATAATTTGGTTTTATTGTAACACCAAAAAACCATTTAAAGGTAATAAATATTGGTGTTATCTTATGCTCCTGAAGTTGAAATTTACTCTCTCTCTCATTTTATTTTCTCTCTAATTTAATCTCTTTATATTTAAACCATAATGGAATAAATTTAGTTCTTTTTTGGTGTTGTTATATATACACACCGGCTCGGTGTTAAAATGAATACAAAATTTTTTACTGTGTAAATAAATAAACTATGCTAAAATATTTCCTCTACCAGTGACAAGAAGTACTGGGAGTTTTGATTTATACTTACATCAGCATAAGTTCTGTCCAGCCTATGTATTTATGGTCAGAGCTTTCGCTGATAGGCACTATCAAGTTGTATGAAAAATCTACAAATGTTATCAAGGAAAATCTATATCAATATATCTGTACCAATAGAGATTTAAGTGAAGCAATTATACGAATACTGGTACTAATGGGTGATTTTTTTGAGGTTAGGATTTTCATGCATTAGTATTTGACAGATCACGTGAGATTTCAGACATGGTGCCAAAGAGAAAGATGCTCAGTATGCTTTGACATTTCATCATGAATAGACTTACTAACAAGCAACGCTTGCAAATCATTGAATTTTATTACCAAAATCAGTGTTCGGTTCGAAATGTTCAAATGTGACAAATTTTGTTCAGCGATGAGGCTCATTTCTGGTTGAATGGCTACGTAAATAAGCAAAATTGCCGCATTTGGAGTGAAGAGCAACCAGAAGCCGTTCAAGAACTGCCCATGCATCCCGAAAAATGCACTGTTTGGTGTGGTTTGTACGCTGGTGGAATCATTGGACCGTATTTTTTCAAAGATGCTGTTGGACGCAACGTTACGGTGAATGGCGATCGCTATCGTTCGATGCTAACAAACTTTTTGTTGCCAAAAATGGAACAACTGAACTTGGTTGACATGTGGTTTCAACAAGATGGCGCTACATGCCACACAGCTCGCGATTCTATGGCCATTTTGAGGGAAAACTTCGGAGAACAATTCATCTCAAGAAATGGACCGGTAAGTTGGCCACCAAGATCATGCGATTTGACGCCTTTAGACTATTTTTTGTGGGGCTACGTCAAGTCTAAAGTCTACAGAAATAAGCCAGCAACTATTCCAGCTTT
>CATIVE010000133.1:0-21681 GCA_949628195.1 Phasia obesa | reverse complement strand
TCTAGGCTCCTCAAAGTTGAAATTTGCTTAAAATGTTTTGAATAAGTAAATCTAAAATAAACAATCACAAAAAAGGTGATAAGTTAAGAAATGTTAATGGCTGTAAATCTCTAATTAAAAAATCTTGATCGACTAACGTACAAAATATTAAACAATATTCGGCATGACAAATCCTTTAGTTTTTAAACGATTATCAGCAATGTCACACATAAGATACAAGTGCAAGCATTAAAGACTGTAGATGACACCGTACCCTGCACCCTGACATCGGGCTTGTCACAGGGTGAAAACAATGCGATCACCAACGTCACAGTTTTCATCATTCAACTTTCTAGTATGAGTTGTTCAGCCAAAGGTGCACAGGAAAAAATATTCCGCTAATCATATTTTTCTGTGCAACTTTCGCTGAACAACTCATGCTGAAAAATTAATGATGAAAATTATGCACTAAACCTTTCTGAAAGAGAAGAAAAAGACCATCTTATTTCCAACTGTTCTAAAATAAAAAAAAACGGTATCGGCGATTAATGAGAAGAACTCACAATCTTACTTGCAGTGTATTGATGTAATTAATCATTCAATAAATAAATATTTTCTGACAATCTTGGCGGGAATTGAACACACAATCCCCAAACTGATAGTCTAACACGCTATCCAGCCTATCGAGGCACCCATCCAGCCAAAGATCTGTATGTTAAACAGTAACATAATTCTTTACAATTCCTTGTTGGATTTTTCTGGAATCCTGACCTATTCGCCCTTGTCGGTCAGAACAATTTTCTGTAATTTTTTGAAATTGTTAATTTGTACAAGGAATTGCAAAGGTTTTCAATTAGAAAAATTAATTGATTCGATTTACACAGAATCTTTTTGTTGAGGCAATCAAACATTTTAATTAGTTTAGGATACTATTAATTAATTTTTTAATTGATTCAATTAAAAGTGCAATTAAATAGCTAAGCCAGAAAAAATTAAAACTCTAACAAATTAAATAATTAAATCAAATAAAAATTTAATTAAATTAAAAAATTAAACGCACTAAAAATCTTAATTGATTCAAATGTGTTGTTTTGTTGTTTTTCAAATAAATTTAAAAAAACGTTTTAAACAAATTAAACCTTTTTTTCTTTTTTTATCACTCACTGTTTTAGCTAATGACACAGATAATCATTTACAAAATACAGGTTGTTAAAAAAAAAATTATAAATTTACAATTACTTTCTAATTCTATTAACTATACTAAACTAAAATATAATAAAATTTAATTTAATTATAATTAAAATGCACTTAAAAGAAATAAATATACAAACATGAAATTCAGTTTCACTGACCTTTGGTAATGAGGCTAATACTTGTTGTTTAGCATCCCAGACCAGTTTGTCGGAGGGAAATTGCAGACATTTGTAGACATTTAGTTCGGGCACATGTATGCGCACCAATAGCCAGCCATCTCGTGGTTCTGGCGGTGGTTCATCATCAAACCCCGGCCCTGAACTATTGTCCATGTTGGCCGGGTTTTGTTTGACTTTGGGTGTAGGTGGGTGATACGACGTAATTTTGAATGATTTTTTTTTTCTAATAAAAAATTATTTCAAATTTATTAAGAGAAAAGAAAAAAGAAATTTGAAAAAGATTCTTCAGTGGTTCTTTAAAGCACCAATTTTAAAGTTTTATTATTGTTGTGATTATTTAAAATTAAGCAAAAATCAAATTGTTTCGTGTTTTTTCTTTCTTTCTCTCTTTCTATTTTTGCAATTTTTTTCTTCTTTTTTTACGACGTTTGTTTAAATAAATTTTTGTTGTTCCATTTCATTTGCTTTTTTATTTCGATTTTTTCGATTATTTAATAGCTGTTGCCGAAACGCATGTCATTAGTTTTCGTAGGGTAAACATTTTTTTTAATAATTTGTCATTGTTCAATTGATCCGATATTCCCATTAAAACTTGAGGCTGTAAAGAGAAATAAAAACAAAGAAATTCCAAATTAGTGTTTATTTAGCAATAAAAATTATTTTGAATAAATATTTGAATAAAAATTATAAAATATTGTTCATCTATAGCCTAATATGTCCTTAATTTTCTTAGCAATATTAATCATATTAATCAATTCATATTGTTTGTGTACCTTAGAGTGTCAGCTATCAAATACAATAGAAAACCAAATTAGGCAAACATTATGCCTAAAGACCTGTATTAAATTTGTTGCAAGCAAATAACAATCAATTATTTTCCTACTCCCAAAGGGATTACTAAAGAAAACAACGCTAAGATGTAATTAGAACTGGTACTAAAGAACAGATTTAAAGGTGATAAATTTAAATTTTTCCCCAAAATACTGAAAAACATAAGAGAACAGAAATTTTAAGTTGTAAATAGTCAGGTTACGAAGAACACCAATAGGTGTGTTTCTAACATATTCTCACAGACTTTATGTTCTCAGTCGAAGACCTTTGTCTTTCATTGTCATGGTCATAGTCTAGTCATAGTCTAGTCATAGTCTAGTCATAGTCTAGTCATAGTCTAGTCATAGTCTAGTCATAGTCTAGTCATAGTCTAGTCATAGTCTAGTCATAGTCTAGTCATAGTCTAGTCATAGTCTAGTCATAGTCTAGTCATAGTCTAGTCATAGTCTAGTCATAGTCTAGTCATAGTCTAGTCATAGTCTAGTCATAGTCTAGTCATAGTCTAGTCATAGTCTAGTCATAGTCTAGTCATAGTCTAGTCATAGTCTAGTCATAGTCTAGTCATAGTCTAGTCATAGTCTAGTCATAGTCTAGTCATAGTCTGGTCATAGTCTAGTCATAATCTAGTCATAGTATAGTAATAGTCTTGTCATAGTCTAGTCATAGTCTAGTCATAGTCTAGTCATAGTCTAGACATAGTCGAGTCATAGTCTAGTCATAGTCTAGTCATAGTCTAGTCATTGTCTAGTCATAGTCTAGTCATAGTCTAGTCATAGTCATAGTCTAGTCATAGTCTAGTCATAGTCTAGTCATAGTCTAGTCATAGTCTAGTCATAGTCTAGTCATAGTCTAGTCATAGTCTAGTCATAGTCTAGTCATAGTCTAGTCATAGTCTAGTCATAGTCTAGTCATAGTCTAGTCATAGTCTAGTCATAGTCTAGTCATAGTCTAGTCATAGTCTAGTCATAGTCTAGTCATAGTCTAGTCATAGTCTAGTCATAGTCTAGTCATAGTCTAGTCATAGTCTAGTCATAGTCTAGTCATAGTCTAGTCATAGTCTAGTCATAGTCTAGTCATAGTCTAGTCATAGTCTAGTCATAGTCTAGTCATAGTCTAGTCATAGTCTAGTCATAGTCTAGTCATAGTCTAGTCATAGTCTAGTCATAGTCTAGTCATAGTCTAGTCATAGTCTAGTCATAGTCTAGTCATAGTCTAGTCATAGTCTAGTCATAGTCTAGTCATAGTCTGGTCATAGTCTAGTCATAATCTAGTCATAGTATAGTAATAGTCTTGTCATAGTCTAGTCATAGTCTAGTCATAGTCTAGTCATAGTCTAGACATAGTCGAGTCATAGTCTAGTCATAGTCTAGTCATAGTCTAGTCATTGTCTAGTCATAGTCTAGTCATAGTCTAGTCATAGTCATAGTCTAGTCATAGTCTAGTCATAGTCTAGTCATAGTCTAGTCATAGTCTAGTCATAGTCTAGTCATAGTCTAGTCATAGTCTAGTCATAGTCTAGTCATAGTCTAGTCATAGTCTAGTCATAGTCTAGTCATAGTCTAGTCATAGTCTAGTCATAGTCTAGTCATAGTCTAGTCATAGTCTAGTCATAGTCTAGTCATAGTCTAGTCATAGTCTAGTCATAGTCTAGTCATAGTCTAGTCATAGTCTAGTCATAGTCTAGTCATAGTCTAGACATCTTGTAGCATGAGTATAGCACTAGTTACACTTTGCCTGCTCTTTACGTCAGCCTTAATAATAGTCCCTTTGTAGTCATAAGTGTCACCAAAATTCTTTTTTTTTTGCCATTTTATCAGAATCATTTAAATACTTGTTAGTGGATTGGCAATGGCTTTTAATTATTTTAATTTTTATTACTATTCGTATTAAAATATGCTCTGACTTTTAAATCAAAACGATAAAATTACTTCAACATCAGTTGTTCAATTGTTAAATTAATTTTGATTTATTCGATAAACAGTTTATCGAGTAGTTTGTGAGGGAAATAAACTCAGCAAAAAGTTTTTGCATTCACTCAAAGCACACAAAAGAATACAAACAAATTTATATTTAATAAATTGCATATTTTGTATTTTGATATTGTACCACTAAAGAATATTAAAAAAAATATAAATAATAAATTAATTTACTCGTACTTCAACAAAAGAGAGTCTGTATGCAACAGTAAGCTGGTTTCATTGATTAATTGATTTTTCAATGTGGGTGGGATGATTTAAAATATTTTTATTATTCAGAAGACTGGGATTGCATTTGTTATAATTACTTGAATATTTGTTATTACAAAAATGGTTCAGTTCGTGAAAAATTATTACGACTCTATTTATTCATTTTACGATCGCCATAATCCAATTTAGTGTACAACAGGAGTAGAAGTGTAATAATTTAACAGAAATGGTGTCCTAGTCGTGCTGTGGTCTTACCACTCCAATTCCAGCTTTAATTTAATCATATCCAGCATGTATCCTTGTTGCTATCTCCAAATATTCTAGTCATAAATTTAAGTCAAATTCTATGCATAATTTGTTTTTAACTATGTCATAGTCTAGTCATAGCGTTGACATTGTCTCCAGCCTTGATTGCGTCATAACTTAGTCGTAATCTAGTTATATTTGTGGCCTATTATAGCTTCAACATACTAGAAAAATTCTTTTCATAGTCTTTTCATCGTTTTTTATAGCCTTTTTATAGTTTATTTCATAGTCCTTTCATAGTCTTTTCATAGTCTTTTCATAGTCTTTTCATAGTCTTGTCATAGTCTTGTCATAGTCTAGTCGTGACTGAGTCACGACTGAGTTTAGTCAGAATCTAGTTATATATGTGGCCTATTATAGCCTGAACTTACTTTTGAAATAGTGCAGACATAATCTAAACAAAGTCTACATATAGTCTTTTCATAATTTATTTCATAGTCCTTTCATAGATATTTCATAGTCTTGTCATAGTTGTTTTATAGTTTAGTCGTGGTTGATTCATAGTATAGTCATTAATATAGCTACATTTGTAGGCTATTATAGCCTGATCACACTCTTGTCATAGTGCAGACATAATCTGAGAATAGTCTTTTCCTAGTCTTTTCATAGTTTTTCATAGTCTTTTCGTAGCTTTTTCATAATTTTTTCATAGTCATTGCGTAGTCTTTTTATAGTATAAATTACATAAAAATCTTGTAATAGTCTTATTTTATTATAGTTGGAATATGGTCTACCCAAAAACTTGTCAAGATCTTGTCATAGTCTAGCAGTATTCTAGTTTTGTTTCAGCTACTAACTGTTAATAGTCTGGTTATGATTTTCTTTTATAGTCTTCTCACAGTCTAGTCTAGTATTAAAGGTAGGCAGAAATTTATAGATATTAGACAAATCAATGTTTAAACGGCTAGGATTCGAAATCGTAACCATATGCTTTAGTAGTCAACGGGCTAACGACATGAGCTACAGCAGCTTTAAAAACAAAAAGAATTGAAATATCTTGGAAGTTCTATTTTAGCTGAAATGAAAGCCTCTATTAAAGTTCTTGTTAATATTAAAAATTAAATTTTTGACATTTAGTTAGGATTTAAGGAGATGGCAACACTTTTTGAGTTTCTTAATATCATTCAGTACCAGCAGCAGAATGAAACCACATAGACAATTGAAGATGCAGTTATTAAATAGTGAAACTGTGGCACCACCGCACAGTGGTCAATTTCGCGAGATAGCGGTCAAAACTCTATAACTTTTGACCGGATTGGTATTTTTTTACGCGATTTTTTTTGTTCAATAGGAGGGACTTTAAGCTTCAATTTGCGTGTTCAAACGTAAAAATCGACTGATAGGAACGTAAGTAATGTGGAGTTAAAAATGCATTTTAATTTTTTGTTGAGTTTCCATGTAAAAGTTGAATATTTTGACATTTTAAATAGGTATTTTTTTTATAATTTCTTATTTTCTTCAATCGTATTTTGCAACCAATACTTATTTATTATTCTTAAACTTAATTTGTGTCAGAAAATGCCAACATTTGGCCCCTGACATTTATTTAGTCTCAATATTCACAGGGGCCAAAGGTTGTTTTTTTTGGAAGAAAGCTAACTCTTGTGTGGATTAAACTGAAAAATAATACTGAAATTCCCAACAATATCAATACCATTTGGATATATTATATACAGAACACAACATCGATAAAATTTTAAGTAAACTTTTACTATTGATTTAAAGTGCACATATATTTTATTTAAATGTATTAATAAAAATTTTATAATTAAGTTTTTATGCTCTAGGTCTTTTTATAAAAATATTTCAATTTACTTTTATTTTTATATTCGATATTTCGCTACACCATTGGGTAGCATCATCAGGAAATGGAAAAAGTTTTATAATATTTTTTTTTTTTTTTAATAATTGTGTATTAATAAAAATTTATACTAAAATTAGAAACAAATTATAATCTTTAAACTAGTATTAATTAAACAATATTAGTAAAAATAGCTTTGATTTTCATTTTGCAGTAGTTGTTTAGCTTCTTTATCTAACTCCAATGAGGTTGATTTCCATTTTTGTCGAATACTGGACATATATGGGTCTGATGTGCACAACAAAATATTAATTAGATCTTCATTAGTACAATATCTGGAAATTTTTCTTGTATTGTGCTCGCGAAAGAATCTGTAGTCTTTGTTCCTTTTTTCTTGCGCTTCTTCTGAGAGATCTCCAATTGGAAGCATATTGTGCTGAATTATTTGTTCCCCATGGAACAAAATTTTGTGAACTGTGGTTGGCATATGTCTCCAAGAATATTTTTGGTTATAAAGTGTTGCTGTCTCATTAGCATACTGACCAAATTTTTTTGCATCTATCTTTTTGCTACATGCTATAACTTCTAATATGATTTGGAATCGTCGTATTAAATCATAATCTACTCCAGTTATAGAAGCTGCAGTTTCTGGATCGGAAAAAAATCTCCTTGCTGTGTTTCCATCATTAGAATTTCCTTCTCCTTGCTTTGGCTGGTCAATTATAAGGCCTATCTCACGGTATTTTTCTTGAATATCTTTTTTTTTTTGCTTTCTTTTTTCCAAATTTTCTTTGTTGTTTCTCACTGTTTCGCCTAACGGGCCAAATTCCAAATCGTATCCCAATTTAAGAATATGCTCCATAAAACGAATTCTAGCATGAAGAGGTGACATTCCAAATTCATATGCTTCATTAAAACTATCGTCTTGTGTTGGTGGTTGGCTCAATTGACTTGTTGTTTTTTGGCATATGGTGCAGCTTGACGAAGACTTTGTTTCGGTTAAAGCTTGTGCAACTTTTCCATCGATCATTGTAAGTGACATTTTAAAGTTAACTTCGATACATTGGTCATTAAATTCAAATATCACTGGTTGAAGTTCTTTAATTTCATCTGTTATTTTGCCAACTTCTTCAGTTATGACATCTTTAGTTTCTTTTTTGTAAGCAAACTTTATTGGTCTACAAAATTTTGTTGACGAGGGAATTTCATTCTTCCATACATCTATCTCTGCAGCTCTACTAGTTGACGGCTCTGAACCAATATAAGTTTTTGTTAAACGTAATCGAACGAAAAAAGAAATCATGAATAAATTGGCATCTGATGAATTTTCCGCATTACATTGTTTGTATTGTTTCTGGCCAGAGGACCCATCACATCCCCATTTAGAAATTAAAGTCATGCTGCAATTTTTAAACTTCTTTAAATAATCAGCATCAAATGTCTTTAGTAATCGTTCTGCAGTGTGTTCAAGAAGATCCTGCAATTTTATTTCTGCTGAACTTGAAGTTACACTAATAGCAGTTGGTGAAGGTAAGCAATCTTTTTTGGCAGAAACTATATCTCGATATGATGGAAAAATTCCACAATTTTTTTCATTGGTTCGCTTCCGCAATTCTGTATATTGGTTTTTAGTCATTTTCAAATCCAAAAATAGTGCAAATGCTTCTTCTGGAGTAAATTTATTTTCTTCAGTTGGTGTCGGCATACTTTCTAAAATCCTTTTTGTGCGTCTGGGGCTTGCTTCCACTATTTTTTCAATGATAGCAATTTTACTCATTTTAGTTTTCGTTGGTTGAATTTGATGCAGAAATGAATCCTTTATGATGCTACAAGAAACTTCTTCATTGATATGTTTAAGCTTGCGTCTTCGTGATCTTTCACTACAATTATCAATTGGCTTTGCTGGTCGACCACCTTTTCCAGTTTCCGTGGTAGTTACTGATGGCTTTTTAAAAATAAGTTTATTTCTTAGCCATTCTTGGTTGCGTGAGTAAAACAATTTCTTGTTTCTGGAACATTGATTGTACCGTTTTCTTAAAGTATTTAAAAAGTTTTTTATTTTTAAGTTATGATTTTTAATTTCTTGTTTGTCGCATATTTTGAAGAATGGATTATTCATTATATGTAAAATAATGTCGTTTTCATCTTTCCGTTCAAAATATATATCAGATAGAACACTATAACTGAATTTAGCCATTGTTTAAACAATAATGAAGAAAAAAAATGAATGCATGGATTAATATACTATTGCTCGAAGTTTCAACATGATCTTTTTTACCTCTTTGAAACATAATATAACAGGTACTTGGTTTTACCAGTTATTTCCATTAGTTATAAATTTATTTGCAATTTTCAGGTATTTAAGTTGTGTAATATTAGATGGCAATAAAATCATTTTTTACCTTTTCGAAATAAATTGCCAGATACCACATAATTTGAGAGTTCTATTGTCATTTTTGTCAAAATTTTGATACACCCTTCTATGTGGACTAGGTCCAAATATGGGCCAACTTCTCCTAATTTCAATAGAATTATTTTTTGGGTCAATAGGAACTCTTGTACATAATTTCATCAAAATATATGCATAATAGCCACTTTCACATACAAATAACTTCTCAAAAAATATGACGTGCATTTGTACCGAATATCTTACCTTGGGTCAGAAAAATTGCTGTAGCTCAAAAAGTGCAGTCCCGATGCATGGATATGTATATATAGGAATGTAGGGGAGAGTTGGGACTACAAAATAGTAAATTTGTGTTTTGACTCAGCTTGACTCACAGGAGTTGTGCTCTATGAAGTAGGAAATTTTCGAGAAATTTGACCTTTTTTAAAAAAAATATTTAAATTGTTCTGAAAACAGTAGAGCTTCAATTTTTTTTACCAGTAATAGGAATAAGTTAAGTTACAACACAAAATTTATTTCGTCCAAAAATCTTGAAAAACAAAAAAGTTATGATCATTTAAACTTTAAAAATTAACTAAAAATATCATAAATTTACTAAATTCTGAAAAAGCCCATTTTGGACCACCCTGTTCTCAGTGAAATAGTTGAAATAGAGTTCTAATTTTTTGGCTCCCGAGGTTTACTACTGTTTACTTTCATATGAGTATAATAACTTTAAAATCGGAGAACAAAAACCAAAAGGAGTTTTGGCCGCTATCTCAAAATATTGACCACAGTGCACCGTCAAATTTCAGGCTGCTACAGAAACGTGATAGGTATAATATTATAATATATAATAATAATAATAATAATAATAATAATAATAATAATAATAATAATAATAATAATAATAATATTCGCTAAATATATATCACATTATGTATTTATTCCATTCAAATATTACTATCGGAAAGCTCTCTATTGGAAAATTAATAAAAAAGAATAAAAATAGTTGATTTGTAGGGAGTCCGAAAAAGGAATATTCAGCAGCAGCCATAAAACAAGTAATTTTTATAATTTTTTCTTTATTGATTAACTTTGTATCAATGCTGGAAATTTGAAACCTTGCCTTCCTGCATAAAAGCCGCCACATAAATACACACATTTTTTCCTTAAATATACATTCATTCACTTGAAATAAATAATATGTTTTACGTCTTTTTGCCCCGATTTATTTTTAAAATACAAAATAGCCACAACGATGTTTTAATTTGCTTTACAGATCCATTGTATTTCCGTTTTGTGTAGTGAATATAAATGAATGAATGAATGACATAAAAACCTATAAAATCGAATGAAACAAAAAAAGACTCACGAGCTCAAAAATTTCAATTAAATATTTGTGTTAAAGTGGCACAACATGTAACATGCTTTCGATCATAAATAAATATTGTGAAACTAAAACAAATAAAGTGTGCAATTTTTAAAATTTTATACAAGAAAATGTTTTATGGTTGGTTTTTGTTTTAAATCATTTTTTTCTTTTAAATTAAAGAAAAAAAAAACTATATTTGTGTTTTAAATAAAACAAATACACAATTGGGGGATTCACAAGGTGTCATAAAGTCATATTTTTCAAAATAATAACATGGAAAAATATGACCCCTTATATTTTATTGTACTATTTTAAGTTTTTTAAGTTTTTTAAGTTTTTTAAGTTTTTTTTTAACAATTGAAAAGACAATTATAAAAATAAGACGCTCCTAAAAGATATAAATTGTAGCTTGCACGCCGCATTTAAGGCGGCTCGAATAAGGCTTAGTAATGCCTTTCAGGCTTCTACTGAATTATGACAAAACAATAAATATATAAAACAAATAATAAATATATGAAAAGTTTGAAACACCACAACAATATTTTTAAACTATTGTAAAATATTAGAACATTGTGACGATATGGCGTGTTACAATACCTTGTGAATCCCCCAAATATATTTGAATTGTTAATTAAATGCATTTGTGTAGTAAACAGGACAAGATCTTAAATTTCTTTTTTTCTAATTTTGCCAATTGCAATAAA
This sequence comes from Phasia obesa, assembly GCA_949628195.1. Classification (NCBI taxonomy): domain Eukaryota; kingdom Metazoa; phylum Arthropoda; class Insecta; order Diptera; family Tachinidae; genus Phasia; species Phasia obesa. Next base: position 10,740 of record CATIVE010000133.1, on the reverse strand, counting down.
AAAAATTAAATATTGTTATGCTGTATTTAATACTTATTATTTTTACAAAATAGTTCTGTTATATTTGAATAACATTTTAAATATATATTTGTATTATTTAGGAGTTCTTAAAGATTCTTTGTTTGTGCTTCGGGGCGTATGATTGATAATAATTAAGATTTTTATATATAAATTGAAAATTTTAAATTTATGAGAACTTTTCGAATAATTTTTGAGATATTCTGGAATTTGAACAACATAAAATTAGGCCGGCAAACACTTTTTCTGAAGAGACACCTTTATATCTCGTCTATGGCAGTAAATAAAAGAGCCGCATCTGGGGATAGGAAAACCCGCACGTCATTGCCGTTAAGTCAGGGTTAAGGTTTTTTTAGAGGTGGTATCATTGGTAATTTTTTTCGAAAATTCCTCCAAAATCGCCACTACAGTCAATGGTGGCGAGCACGGAAGAGACATGATTAAGAAATCTTTGCATTCAGCAAAATGGTGCATCAAGTTCCACAGCTCATCAAGCAATCGATCCTTTGCACAATAAGCTCGGTTGTCGTGTTTCAAACCTCTTGGCTATAGCAATTGGCCAGATAGAAGCAAATTTTAATTTTAACTACCGTTAATTATTTAATCCTTATGGAGTAGCGAAATACCTAAAATAAAAATAACAGGTAAGAGTGCTATATTCGGCCATGTCGAATCGTATTACCCTCTTATGTTTCATTGACAATTTTTGTAATTTTTTTTTGATAATTTTTTGTAATTTTTTTTTTTTGAGAATTTTTTGTAAAAATATTTGTGAAAATTTGTTTGTAAACATTTTTTTAAAATTTTTTTTTTTAATATTTTTTAAATTTTTTTTGTTCAAATTAATTTTATTTTGTTTGTAAAACCTAGGAACTTGCTGCATTTTATATTGCATTTAAATGGTCGGACTAAAGCAAAAAAACCCTAAAAAAAGTTACATATTGACCAAAAAAGGGCTTTTGACTGATTCTTGTTACCAGATGACACCCTGAGGGTCTATTGGCTACCTCTACAAATGCGGCCCTCGTTATTGGTTATTGGTCCCCCGAGATCTGAATACACTCCTTGCGATCTATCTGTCACGGTCTAATATTTATTTAACAGAAAATAAATCGAAAATAATAACGTGAAAAAATATAGGTGGGCGTGGTATTTTGCCCGCAGCCTCCAAAGACATGATCTGATATTGCTGAAATGCAATCCCATAATTTTCGAAACTATGCCTGGCAGATTGGTGGGCTTAAAACTCCTGTATATCGTCTGGTGTTTTGGCAAATGACATTACTACCCGAACACGGACAGACGGACATCGCTTAATAAAATTTTCTATGTATAAGGATCCAGAATATATATACTTTATGGGGTCGGAAAGGAATATTGTAGAAATTACACACGAAATGACACGAAATGACTCATATACATATACCCTTTCCACCTGTGGTAAAGTCGATAAGAAGACCATCCATATAATGCCATGCAACTTCCGTCATTATGGATATAACGGTATATCTCAAAAACTAGAATTAATTTAACAAAGAGTTTCAGTTACTCCTGTTCAGAAGTTGACCTGAATTTGTCAACTCTTGTTATTGATTTGACTCATAATAGTAGAATATACATTAGAGATCTGTAATAGTTGTAGTTACTGCTTTAAGATAATTTTTTTTATATTGTTTACGTAAAGTCGGCCACATGTAAAGTAGACCAGAGGCGTTAAATCAAAAGACAAAGGCGGCCAATTGAGTTTGGTAGCAAAGATAAATCACAGGGATGATTTTATCGCATGATTTTTTTTTCCTATATTTTTCCTATATTTCAATACTTTGAAGCATGTGCGTACAATTTTCTTAACTTAGGTTAGGTTAGGTTAAGCAGGCAGCTCCAATACAGCTCACTTGGGTCCAAGTATTGGTCCCTTTGTGTAACCTGCAAAAGAGAACAGGAAAAAGAGGGAGAGATGGAAAAGAGAGAGAGAGAGAGAAAAGAGAAAAAGCGTTGAAAGAAGACATAAGATAAAGTCACAGACAGACAGACAGACAGACAGACAGAAAGTATAGAAGTAGATAGAGAAGAGTCAGAAGTGTGGGGAGGTAGCCAACGGAGGGCAGGTTGGTCAAGCCAGGTTATTAACGAGATTGTCTATGCCTCGTAAAGTGTAGGTTGGTTAGAAAACCATCCGCTGCTTCTCAGAAAGGAGTTAATCCTGCTCGGTTCCAAAATGGAGACACAGGAGAGGCTTGCGAAGCACCTTTGTCCAAGGTATTGGAGGCGTTGGTATTCTAACGCAGGGCAGTGGCAAAGGAGGTGTTCGACAGTTTCCTCCTCTTCCTCATCCTGACAACTTTTACAGAAATCGTTGTAGTGGAGACCCATCCTTCTTGCATGAGTTCCGAATAGGCAATGCCCAGTGATCGTTGATATTAAATCGCGTAGCTGCATTTTTGGCAGCCGAAATAGCAAAGCCGTTTTTTCTGATCTAGTATAGGCCAGATTGTCCTTAACTTTTCTTAACTTAGTTTAAGACAAAAAAAAATTTTCCTCTTATAATTAATATTAATCATACGTGGCGTATGATTAATATTAATTAAAAACATTTTAATTATACGCTCGTTTATCAAGTTGCTGGAAAATATACCAAAAGCACAATAATTTAAAAAGAAGATCGCCTGGAATGCAATATATTCTTAATGCTTTCGAGATTTTACAAAAACAATTTAAGAATGAATGGCTTAGTTCCTCTAGGAAAAATGCTAATAAGACCTGGTGAATTTTAAGAAAATAATTCAATTTTATATTATGAGTGATATATAGAAATATAAAAATTTTTCAATACATATTTATGTATTTAAAATGCCTTTGGATTATAAAACCAAGGATTTATCAATCAGCTTTATACAGATTCCGTACGGTTTACAACACTCCAGTGCTCCAAAAACCAATTTTACAGCAGTAACTTAAAAGTTATTCTGAACGCGAACATAGAAAGGGACCTAAGGGTATGTTGATCGATTTTTTTAATTGGGGTAAGATTTACCCATGCCGAACTAATATCATATCGAGGACAGAAAAAAATCCAAAAAATTGATGAAAACTTTGAAGTCTTTCAGTGCACCCTTTTAGTGGGTTAAAATTTATTAAAAAAAAAAGTTTTTCAGTGAGAAGTTTGAGTACCGGAAAACAATTAAAAATCGGACATAAACGCTAATTTCGCAGTCATACTAGGTATGTTTACAGTACTTAAACTTATAAAAAAGTTGAAAACAGGGTAAACTTTAATCGGATTTCCTGTAAAATTTACTTAATTACTCTTAGGTCCCTTTATGTTTGCTTAGTGACATATACTTTTTGCGTACAATAAGGCGTATACTTAATAATAATTCCAAACAAAATCGAAATTTTTACTTTTTATTTTATTTTAAAAGCATATTAATCACTCAAAAATGTATGGCCTACGAAATAAACCTTTCAGTTACTTCACTACGTAGAAATAATTTTTAGCTTTTATTTGAATAACAATTTAAATAAAACAGTTTAAATAGTGACTTTGAATTTACATTTCATTATTTTATTATTTTTTTCCTAAAAACCCATTAAATTCATAAATAAGTTCAAAGTTGTAATTGAAAGAGCAAAATGTATTTTTATGCTGAACATTTGCATATTTAAACATTATGAGTGACCTATTTTGCTGGAAATGTACGTCAGATCAAATTGTTAATATTTTTTTTGTAATTTCTTTCAGCAATTTAATAATGTAATAATAATGTATAGTTTGCTAAGTGAATTTGTTTTATATTATTGGTGTTGAAGCAAAAAGTCTAAAACAAAGTTGTATTTAATATAGTTAGTTGTTACTCAGTCTATGATGGGTGTTTTTTGGATGTTTTTGCTTATGTAGCTGTATTTAGTTCAATGTGTCAGCTGCACTGACACTCTTATATATTTGACTTAGAAATAAATGAATAAAAAGTGTTACAAGTGACACTAAACTTTAGGACAATATATAGTATAAAATTACCAGCCATATACAACAGCATGAATTTAGTTTATTAAAACACCAGGCATTTTTTAATGGATTTTTGTTGTAGCTCAAGATGATTTTCCCTTAGGTATTTTTCATTTCATTTTTTAAATGGACCGTTTTTGCAGACACCTTATTTGTCTCGCGGTTTTATGCAGCTTAAGCTTGTAATTGAGATTTTACTTTTTTGTAGCCTAGAGCGTATAAGTAATATTAATTGCTGGGTAATTTTACGTTTTCTTGATTTTTAATAAACTTTAAGGCTGTATGGCATTAATTAACCTAATTAAATGAAACAATAAGAACATTATAAACAAGAATTTATTATGTTTCCAGAAATATTAATATATTTCGTTGATTATGGTGTTTTGTAACATACAAGTTTTAAGGTGTACAATTTTATAAAAAAAAAAAATAATAATAACACAGTTAGGGGTTCCAATTGTCACTGCAGGAAATGGAAAATTCTTTGACGCGGTTCACTCGGGGAAAATAGGGGCACCAGACGCTAGGGTTCACAGAGGCTAAATCTGGAAGAAAAGATCTGTTCTTTTAATGTACGGGTCCACTTCGAGGCCTGACCAGTGCCCAAAGGACTGGTACCACGGGAATCGGTAGCCCCACAGAGAGCCTATCCTCTCTGTGACCGGTTGTTGGTGAGGTCCCCTTCGGGGGTACACGTGGTGATTGTGGTTTAAGATTGATTTATGTAGTAATGGTGCACGGTCGATCAATTGTGCTGTTGCACTCTCAACAGACGAAGTTTGGATAGTCTCCAAATTCCTAAGCAAGAGGCTATAATATGGAATCTAGGCTTGCCTTTCAGGCTTGCCATATTATATAAATTGCTAAACATTGTGACTTTATCGCACACAAATTGCGATTGACAGAAACGTCATATCGTAAAGTGTTGTTTATACTACACAATGGGGGCGCTAGTCTACGCTTCAATTTTACTCGATGGTAAGACCACCGTGGGATTAGGCCAACCGGCAGGTGCCAACCTTAATCTTGTTCCACATTAGATCCTGATACACCACAGTTGCCCCGTAACACATAGTGTGCTGTACTACACAATGGGGATGCTAGTCTACACTTTCTTTTCGGCTAAGATCCAACACGGCTACACGCAAATAAAAAAAAACACGGTTGAGGTAACCATAATCCAAGAGCAACATATTGTGGTTAAATTATATGTTGTTAAACTATATTAATATTAATATAAACATTATATTGTTAAATTAAATGATTTTAATATGGTTACAAACTATTAAATGTCATACGAGATGCGCTAGTTTTTTTTCATTTTAAAATACAAGATTATTTATTTTTTTTGATTAAATGATTTTATATAAAATACACATGATTTTATTGATACATACATACATATACATATAAACAAACAATAATTACTCGATGATAACGCTAAATTAGCATTTTTAACCGTATTTCAAGAACAGAAGAGCGGAAACACTTTGGTCGGCGGTTTCACGGCATTCGCACATGGCAGCAATGCCATCACAGTCTATGGATTCTTCAATAAAGTATTGTAAATCCTTAAAACGGATCAAGATTTCATTCATTATCTTATTCATGTTGTTGTTGAAGACATCAATTTGATCGCGGTATCTCCAACTCAGCCTACAACTCCTTTCTCATGTAGTCTTTCAAGTACAAAGTGAAGCCTTTCTTGTCTCCAAAAGCAAAGCATTCTTGTAGGCGGTGATTGAGAACAAAATCAACGTCAGTTTCAATGGTGGAGTCGGTACCGTCCTCGGCTTCTTCAGCTGAGGGATTGAAATCCTTATTTTTAATCTCACGTTCGCTGCGGCTTTCTATTGTATCGAAAAGAAATAATTAAATATGTACACTGCCGGTTAAAAAAATAGCACCAACGACAAAATGTAGTTTCATTCCAACTGATAAATAAATGTAATGATCAATTGGACATATGGTTAAGATAAAAAGGACAACTAGCCGTTTGAAGTGTTTGGAAATTTTTTATTAAATACAGAGGCTGTTAATGCTGATGCTGCTGCTGCTGCTGCGGGTATTGCATTCGTTGCGCTCATAAGCGATGACGTATGAGCTGGTTGATGGGTTAAATTTTTGGTTTGTTTTTCTTGAATATATAGAATACAAGAAATCTTTAAATTCTTTAAATAAAACTGTTATATTTTACGCCCTTCTTTCCAAGACACACTAAATGTCCGAAGAGTTAAATAAGAAATAAAGGCAAAGGCCTTCTATGTATTTGTAGAAAGTTGAGAACACTGAAAGGCATTTCGTTATGCCTGCAAGATGTAATAATGGATTTAAAATGTCACATAAATTTCATGTTAAATTTGTTTTGAAAAAAAAGGATTCATGACGAACTCAATATTGACCACGCGTTCAGTTAAACCAGCAGGATGTAAACAGCTGTTTTAAAGGAAATTTTTCTTTGAAACTTGTTATATTTTAGAGAATATTTGCGAAAGAAATTAAGAAAATAAAAGCTACACTGATAGAAAAACTATAATAATGCTGCTGTAATTTGTCATCAATAATATGACAAATGTTTTCATTTTTATGCCCAAGACACTTGTCATCCCTGTGATGTCAATCTTTACATTGGCTGGCTCTATTGTCATCAAAGTCCACGATCAAAGTTCTGTGATCAATGCAACGTTACACATACATATGTACATATATAAATTACCTAAATAATTGCTTACACATTTTTCATTCTTTTTTTAAAGTACGAATCAATAAATTCCGATGGCATAAACAAACAAATAATATTTGTACGAAAAACCTATTTTTGTAAAAATTAAATAGTTAAAACCAATCATGTTGATTTTTTGGACGTAGAAACCATTTAATGATACAACTTAAACCAAAACTTGCTTATCGGGACCAAATTAATGTTACAAACAACAAAAAAATTTGTTCATCGCAACCATATATTGTTGTTACAGGGAACATAATGTGGTTCCTGTGACCATATCATAATCATGGGTTTTATTTGCGTGTAGTTGCCGACGTTAATCTTGATCACATCTGTATGTAATTGTGCTATCGATACACACTGTGTAATTTTTTAAGTTATGGCAAAATAACCATATACGTTCACCACTACGTCATAAAAGACCAAAAAAAAAGACCCCTGTCTCCCAGTTTTGCCCAAAGTCCTACAGGTTTTTTTTATGGGCCCTCAAAGATGTGGGGCCTCGATGTTATTTTTGCAAAAAAATGATCATTTCCTCAAGCTCATATTTTGCAAACCGTTTGAAATTTTTATATACTCTCTGAGGTAAAGTTGTAGCTCTTGTCATAAAGAAAAAAAAAATTGTGAACATGTAAAATCAAAAAAACTTCATCTTCAAGGTCAAAATCGTAAAAAACTTTAAAAAATTAAAATTTTTACCTTTTTTCCCTTGTTCAGGTCCATAGGTAGCAAACCGTTAAAAATTCAAAGAAACAATCAACTACAAAAATGAACCTAAGATCTCAATAAACAACTTTCTAGAACATATGAACTTCCTAGGAATGATTCTTAACACCGTTTAGGTAGCGCTTAGGTAATATCAAGAGCTACAACACTGCCTCAGAGAGTATATCAAAATTTCAAACGGTTTGCAAAATATGAGCTTGAGTAATTGATGATTTTTTTGCAAAAATGACATCGAGGCCCCACATCTTTGAGGGCCCACGTGGTCTTTTATCACGTAGTGGTGTCCGTATATGGTTAGTTTTTCCGTGTTGCACTGTGATATGCAAGCTCACATCATAAATAGGCTGATGAACTGCAGCTGCTATGACGCCTTCATTACAAAATAATTTTTAATCGTTGTAAAGTGACAAATTCTTATTGGTTTTTATAAGCATAATTAATAACAAATAATTAAGTAAATAAATAAATTACAAAATAAATTTGTAAATAAATTAATAAATATGTATTTAACACAACTTTTTATATTTGGTTTCAGTACGTTGGAATATACACTATAATTAAGAAAAAAATTATTATGCAACACACATATTTTAACTTGTATTTTGCCATTTAAAGGAAGCAATTGGCATTAGTTTATTATTAAAACCCTTTAATTTAATTCAATAGTAAAAATTGTACTTTATGTGAGAACATGAAGCATTAATTAATTTATTTACAAAGTTCGTATGAAAAGAAAATTAGCCTGACTAAGTAATTAAATAATTTAAATTTTAAATTAGCAGATATTTAATTGAATAATAAGCTTTGTAAGCTATTGCTAATTTTTTAAACCGGAAAATGTTAAATGGAAAACAAAAAACAATCACAATCATAGAATTATAGCAAGTTAATCGCTTTATCAGCAAAAACTTTATAAGTTGTAGAATAAATATAAAGACTTATGATGATATTTATGTATTTGAAAGGCTTACTATGAGTCTGTGGAACAAGATTAACGTGAGTACCTGCCTACTTGGCCTAACCTCACGGTGGTCTTACCACCGAGTGAAACTTAGGCGTAGACTAGCGCCGCCATTGTGTAGTATAACAACACTACGATTGCAACCAATCGCTATTTGTGTGTGATACAGTCACAATGAGTAGCAATTTATATAATATGGCAAGCCTTTCCAAGGCAAGCCTAGATCCACATTATAACCTCTTGCTTAGGGGTTTGGAGACTATCCAAACTCCGTCTGTTGAGAGTGCAACAGCACACTTGATCGACCTTGCACCTTACCTACATAAATCGATCTTAAACCACAACCACCACGTGTACCCCCGAAGGGGACCTCACCAATAACCGGTCACAAAGAGGATAGGCTCTCTGTGGGGCCACCGATTCCCGTGGTACCAATCCTTTGGGCACTGGTCGGGCCTCGAAGAGGACCTTCGATTTTTATCACAGACCTTTTCTTCCAGATTTAGGCTCTAGGAACCCTAGCGTCTGGTGCCCCTATTTTCCCCGAATGAACCGCGTCAAAGCATTTGCCATTCCTGCAGTGACAATTGGAACCCCCGGGGGTAACTTACTATGAGTCTGTTATAACCTACCTGAATTAAGTTCTGGTAAACTGCCTAAAAGCTTTTACATAACTACTAGTAAATGTAAAAGAGGGCTCTAATCGCCGCATTCGATATCGAGCAAAAACTCCCGTAATTTTTTAATTTGGAATCATGACACTCGATATCGAATAAAAAGTATCGTAATTTTATTCGAAAGGAAATGTTTTTAAACCGTGTTTTCTTGTTCACTTGTTGACTTATTATTAATTTATTACAATTTGATCAAAATAACGATCCGATACATGTCGAATGGCATAATTAGCTTACTCGACTCGTATTGAATTTGTTACTCGATACGATAGTTTACTCGATATCGAATGCGGTGATTAGGCCCCAGTTTTCCAAATAGTAAAGTTTGGTAAGAATTTTGCATTCTTAGCTGGAGATTGTAAGTTGTTGATAAATGGTACTTATATTATATTGCTATATTAATGTAGGGGGGGTTATAGAAGCAGACAACTTCTTGAATGGGTCCCTTTTACATCCCCTTCCATTCACAATGGTTATAGGCAAACAATTTGTAATTTACGGCAAGTGCTATCACCAGCCTTTACTGTTGTCGAATGGTAACAGTCAGCCTTCCTTCTTATCAACTAGTCTCTATGAATTGCTAAAATTTGTCAAAGGCTAAGATTACTTAGATTATTCACATTTAATAAGTTTCTGCTAGTGGTCCTATGCCAGTGCCAGACATTCACACAAAATATGCGCTTAGACTCTTCCAGGCACAGTCTGCAGGTATCATCTTCATTGTTTTTCATATCGGCTAGATGATACTGAAGGTTTCTATGACGCTGTATAACGCAGTTATACAGCTTAAGGTACCTCTATTATATCTAAGCACTTTGCTGGCCTTACAGAGAAGGGGCTCTTTGAACAACATTCGAGCCTGTCTGCAAGTAGTAAATTCCCCTAAACTTTTTCACCTTTAATGAGTTCTGCCATCCCCCTCCACCTCATAGTTCACGCATTGTAGGTCCTTCGCTCGTATTAGCCCATTTCCCAGTGATACTCTAAATTGTGTTCCACAGACTCCTTTTATTAGGTTGGTCTGCAGCTTTATTTCCAGCTGTGCCTATGAGTCCTTTAACCCACTTCAAGGTTACCTCATTAATCGAGGCACATCTGTTAAATTTTAAAACACATTCCAACACTAGAGTGGAATACATATTCACTTGCCTCTTGCGTTTTATTACCGACTGGTTGTTAAATGCAATGAGAACCTTACTTCCATGCAGCCGACTTTCCAGCAGGTGATCCAAAAATCTCGGTTTGTATGCAATTCTGGTTGGTAATCGAAGACATACACGCCAGAACACAGACTATAAGACAGGTTCCGCTTTGTTGAGTATATACTTGCTTCTGATTAACCTTCCATAAGAGAACCATAAGTAAAAAAAATTTGATGTCGCCCTCCATATACTCATTTATATATAACGTCTTCTGCAAGGAGGTCCGAAGCACTATTTTTCTTCTACTCATGCCTTCCATCGGCATTTGAGCTTTCCTAACCTCCTTATTAACTAAGTCCTTAATACTCTTTTGCCTTATGTTCGATACTAAGCTATGTGAAATGCCAAAGCTGACATTGCTGTCGATCTAATGAATAAGTCCAATGGTAGCAGTCCCAACATTGCCTCAATTGCCAGTGTTGGAGCCG
>CATIVE010000132.1:0-14342 GCA_949628195.1 Phasia obesa | reverse complement strand
GTATCGACTTTTACAGTAGTAATTTGCAATCTAAGCTGAGGGAAGAGTTTCTGCCAATAAGCCAGTTTTGTTAGACTGCTTCTAACTACATTTGTGTCAACTTGGATTCTATGTGGCTTTTCCAAGTAAGGCGCCGGTCAAGATGTATACCGAGGTATTTAGACGTCTGAAAGCTGGGGTATCATTTGATTAATTATGCGAATAGGGGAGGGGGCATGAGTCCCTACGCAGTGTGAAAGTTATATGAGTGCATTTTTGTTCATTCACCTTAATTCTCCATTTCTTCAACCATTTTTCCGATTTGAGTACGTGATCTTGTAAATCTTGTGATGCTACTTGCGCGCATTCATGAATACTTAAAAAAGCTGTGTCATCAGCAAATGTTGATGTGTGCACTTGATTGCTAATTGGCATATCGGATGTATACAGCAAGTATAAAATGGGTCCCAAAATACTACCCTCTGGAACTCCGGCTTTAATAAGCTGAGGCGAGATTAAGAAATCTCCTTCTTTTAGAGTGAACTTTCGATCAGTTAAATAATTTTTTACGAGCTTATAGAAGATTTTGGGAAAATTCAGCTTTAACTTGTATATAAGGCCTTCGTGCCATACCTTGTCAAATGCTTGAGAAACATCGATAAAAAGTGCGGAACAGTATATTTTTCTTCAAAGGTCTTTTTAATTACATTTACTAATCTGTGTGTTTGTTGGATCGTACTATGTTGTTTTCTGAAGCCAAATTGATGGTTCGGAATACATCCTTTGGCGCTCAGAATTAGGTTCAACTTAATTATAATATTTTTTCAAACAGCTTTGATATATTTGACAATAGGCTTATAGGTCTGTATGGTTCAACCTTGGTGTTGTCTTTTCCAGGCTTAGGTATCATAGTAATCAAAGAAATTTTTCACTTTGTAGGAAAGTACTCAAGACGTAAAATGACGTTAAAAACAAAAAGAATGATTTCTTGGGCTATACGAGGCAATTCAAATAACATCTTGTTACTGATTTTATCAATGCCAGGAGCTTTCTTAGAGTTTAAATCAGTTATTGCCTTTTCAATATCTCGAAGCTCGAACCTTAGGGTAACTGCCGGACTAACATCGATAGGTGGGAGCTCAGCTATATCAGTCGAAACAATTGGAGTAAACACGTTTTTTAAATGACCAACAAACACATTACCTTTTTCGGTATCATTTCTTGCCCAGCCTCCACAAGAAGTTCGCAATGGAGGCTTACGTACGACTGGTCTATTGAGGTTTCGACATGCACGCCATAATGAATAATCTGATTGTGGAGTTGTGTCTTATGGTGTTCTTAGCGGGATGTTTTCCGAGCAATGCGTGCTGAGATATTTTCTATATTTCAGCCAATTTATGCTTGTCCTGGTTGTTGGTGATACGATATTTTGTTGATTCCATATATAGACAATAGTGGGTGAATGATCTGAGGATAATTCTAGTGATGTTTCAGCTTTAATAATTTCTCTTGAAATACCCTTAAACACGCCAAAATCAATAACATCCGGTATTTTTTGTCGATCAGTAGGCCAATAGGTGGGTTGGCCACTCGAGATCACATTGAGACGCATTTTTGAAATTGTGTCAAACAAAACACGACCTTTTGGTGTTATTAGTCATGATCCCCAAAATGTATGTTTAGCGTTGTAGTCGCCTGATGCTATGAAACAGGGACCTAGTGATTTTAAGAAGTCGCTATACTGACCCTCTGATACTTGAAATCTAGGAGGTGAATAAATTGAAGAAATAACTAAGTTTTGATGAAATTCTTCAAGGCAGATATTTGTTGCTTGAAGGTAATCCTCACAAAAATCACACAGTAAATAATGTTTGATGCGGGCCTTTATAAGTATTGCTGAACCACCACATGCTCTGCCACGGGGGTCTTTGGTGTCATATAAAATAAAGCCATTGTATTTAAAAAAGCTATTTCTTGTTAAATGTATTATTGCAATCAGCATGACATCAATTTGTTGGTTCTTAAGGAAGTATTCGAGTTCATTTTTATGTTGGCGTAAGCCGTTTGCGTTCCAGAAACATATTTTTAATAAGTTCATGGTTTGCTAAGTACTGCCTGCAATATCATAGATTGCAGTTTTAACATTTCTTGCATCATATTACCCATAGAGCTCATAAAAGTGTTTAGCGACTGTACTAATGTCTCAATGGTTCCTTCCAGACGACTATAGTTAACCGAAGGTGTTTGGTCCTTAGGTTCCGGGTGCAAAAGTTGGTTCGGGTTAACTGACGATGGCGCTTTATAAACTTGGTTGTTTTTAGCATGTCAGCGTATGAAATATGTTGGGTGGTTGGTTGACCTAGCTGAGGGTAATGGTCGATATTGTTTTTGCTTAGGGGGAGTATTTGGTTTTTGAGACGTCTTCCTTACAATAGAATAAACAGGACATCCTCTGTAGTTGGCAGTGTGGTTTCCACCGCAATTGCTACATTTTTTAACCTTCGTATCATCCCTTGACTTATCGCATTGAGCGGAACAATGCAGCTCACCACACACAACGCAAACAGAAGGCAGCTTACAGTAAGCCCTAGTATGACCATATTCTTGACAGTTTAGGCACTGGACGGGTCCTGATCGTTTATGTGGTTCCTCTACTGTGATTTTGCGGTGCAACAGATACCTCAGATTGTATATAGGGTGCGTTTCGTTTTTTTTTTAATCTTAAATCGCCAGGTTCCAATTCAACTCGAAATAGCGGTTGGGGGACACGTTCTCGATTTCGGAGATTATCTACACTTTTTATTTTAAAACCCGCTTTTTGAAGTCCAGCTCTTATTTCAGCTGGATCAACGTATGCATCTACACCTTTAATGACGACCTGTAGACCTTTGCTACTCTTCAGCTGATAGGTATAAAAATTTTTTTTGCAGCTTTCAAACTCGTTTACAGTTTTACGGTAACTGCTTTCATCAATGAATTGTATTTTTGTCTCATCAATGTTACCACGCTTAATGGGAATTACATAAAAAGAATTCTCTCCAATCAGTGAAATCAGTTTATTTATTAACTCATTTGAATTTTTCTCCCTTAAATATATTGGAGGTGGTTTGAACGACTTGGATGCCGTTTTAGGTTCACTTGATTCACTATCTAAGATAGCAAAACGATTTTGGGAACTTATTCCGTCCTTTTCTTTATGTACTTTCGACATTGCTGCTAACTGCGAAGATTTAGGGCTTCGACCTCTTTTCATTACAGTCACGTATCTATCCATTCCCACTTGAGTCTTGGATTTTTGGGCACTGTCCGTTATTGTTTTTGTCGTACTATATTCAAAAGGCAACGCTGATTTATTTACTTTTAAATTATTGTCACTACTTAACAACAACGGTGAGCAAGAACGTGTGCGCTGTTATTTCGCTGTTTTCATCAGCATTTATTGTAACGTAAGCATTTCTACTGCTTATGTTCGCACTTTTATTAAGAATGTTTAAATTTGAGTGACACATAAATGAGCCCTCGCACTTTACTTTTGGTTTGTCTTACTAATCAACTATTAATGCCGTTGTAAGCAAGAGAAAAAAAAAAATACAACAACTTTGTTATTCTGTATCAAAACAGGTTTTATTGTTTTTGTTTGTTTATTGAAAATTCACTCACTAAATTTTGTTTGTATTATACGTTTTTTGCGAGCATGAAAAAAAACACGTCCGTTCAATTAGACGAATAACTAACTAGAAATTTAAAAATATGTAACTAAAGAAAAAAAGCCTCAACAACAAAATTCCACATAAAACAAAAAGGATCAAGAACAAATCGTCTTAAAAAAGACATAGCAAGCCTTAAAGCGGCATTTAGACGGTCAATCGAGGCTTGTCAGCGCTGCGTGATGGCAAACCAACAAGCTCATGAAAACGAACAAAATTCGTGTTTGTCAGCCGCGCTGGATGGAAATAAAAAATTTTTGATATTTTGTGTTTGCCGTCACGCCATCAAGCTAGTCTAAATGCATTTTTGTAAACCACAGTGTAAATTTCATTTGTATTTTTGTAAGCTAGAGCGCTTGTTTTTAAAAGAATTTATTGTTTTTGCATGTGGGTTAGTTTTTATGTATGGTATTGTATGTAAAGCGTTTTTATTAGAGTTTATTTTTAAAATATTTCATTTATGTAATTATTGTGTGTGTGTTTATATGGAAATATTGATTGCCAAAATTCAAGTATATAGACGAGTTAGCAAAAATATTATTTAATTGGTATTTTTCAATTATTATAAAGGAAAATCCCATAACGAAGTTGGGGAAATATTTTCCTTCAACTTAGGACAGTTTCTAACATTATTACTTGTTCTAAAAATTAAGAAAGATTTGATAAAACCTTAAACAGGCACAATAAGAAAGGATTCACGGTGCATTGAAAGTAAAATACTGAAAACTATTCATGATAGAGAACATATAACTGTGGAGTAAATGTATTACACGGAAGTTTGAATTTTGTTTCTGTATAAATAAAATAAGGGGTGATCCATTTCGAAGTTCCCTACTTTAAAAAAAAAACACAAAAAATTCAAATTTAATGTTTATTATCATTTGAAAAAACATTCTGTGGCATTTATTTTTTGAAGATTATGTCTATCAAATGTTGGCCGTTGATACGTCGCAGATGGTCCATCCGTGAGTCCAATTCCCGATTACTCGTTTAAGCATTTCGACTGGTAATTGGCGAATGACACGCGTGACGTTTTCCTCCAAGGAATGAATCGAAGCGGGTTTGTCCGCATAAACTTTAGACTTTACATATCCCCACAAGAAAAAGTCTGACCGTGTAATATCACACGACCTTGGTGGCCAATCGACCGCCCCAAAACGTCTTGCTGAAACCAAATAGTTATATATTCTATAATATCCAATCTTTATTATGTTAAACAACTTTAATATTAATATTTTCTTTTCATAAATAAATACTGTTATTTTTATTTTTTTCTATTATTAGAAATTATTGTCAACTTATAGAAAAACATTATTCAATTATTGATTTAAGTTTTTATATTCAATTTGATATTTTCATTGAAAAGATATCTGTTTTAAAAATAATTTAAATATTTAAAAAATAAAAGAAAATTTTTAAAAAAAATATAACAATAGTATTTATTTATTATCATCATTTTATTGGCGCAGTCGAATAACGAACCAAACCTAAAAGGAATTTTTTTTTAAAAAGGAAAATAAAAATTTTACATACATATCTAATACAAATTTGAAAAACAGTACATTATATGACAAAATTCAAGAGCTAGAAATATCGTGAGTTATTTGAAGAAAAATTGGATACGAGCTTTCTAAGAAACCGTTTATTTTAAACAAGAAAAAAAAAGAAATAAGTGTCAATCTTGAAGCTCAAGAAATATATTCAAGAAACATTCAAGCAATCAAAAAGTGATAGAGGTATCAGTAAGACATCAATAACATGGCATCAACAACAATGATTCCTTTCGAGCTACTCGCTGATGTTCCTAAATTCGATGGAAAACCAGAAGAACTCGAAATGTTTGTAAAAATTGTTGAAGCTGTTCGTAGTATTGTTGAGCCAGCATTCATTGATTTGTTTGATTTAAGAATACGAAACAAAATTATAGGAGAGGCAAACATCTCGCTGATAAACAACAACAACTCAACTAAATGGGAAGAAATTAAGGTAATATTAAGAATTTATTTTAGTATATCAGATAGTATAGAGAGTATTATTAACAAAATTAAGACAGCAGAATTAAAAACCAGTGTAAACCAATTTTCTGATTATGTAGGAACATTAAAAACGAAATTAAATTTAAAAGCTAGTATTGATCAAAGTAATGAACAATGGTTTAGTTGTGCAAACAATGAAAAAATGGTTTTAAAGATTTTCATTAACAAATTGCCTAATGAACCAAAATTAATATTACAATCAAGAAATCCTCATTCATTATTAAAAGCGAAGGAAATTCTTGTTGAAACAAATTATTTTTATATAAGTAAGACCGTTTTTACACCTTGCAACAAACGCCGAGTTTTTTTTCCTATTCTTTTTGAAAGTTGCTTCGAAACCCTGTATTCTTTTACATTTGAATTTCTTCAAAATATTTATTTTTGAAATTTTGTTTTTTATGTTTTTTTGTTTTTTTTTCTGTGTTATTTATAAGTAAACAAAAAACTGTATTGTCAACTAAACGTATTTTATTATGATTAAGCGATTAAACATTCTTAATATAATATTAACACACACACATTATAAATATTAAAAAATAAGTATTATATTATTGTAAAATTTATTTTAATTTGTTTTGGAGTTACGGACCCCTGATGTTTCTATGTAAAGTTTTGTATTTCTCAACTATTTAATAGAATGAGATAATATTAGTATCACTGGAATGGTAATTAAAAGTACTATCTAACTAAATTGACATTATTGAAAAATATTATAAAATATCAAGCAAGCAAAAAAAAAAGTTTTTTTTTAAAGGATTTTCTTGTCTATGTTCTGACAAAGAGAAAGAAAATTAAAAAAAAATATATTTGTTTGTTCACCTAAAATGTTTCCCAAAGGTAAAAAGTAACCCAATTGTTTTCGCTACAATGTCTGTCAGCGCCTTCTATCTCTGGAATCGTAATAGGTAGACTCTTGAAATTTTCACAGAAGGTGTATATCTGTGGCCGCTATAACAACAACTACTAAAACTTTTAGGGTGTTCCGAAAGAGACTCGTTTTTCACGTATATGTGTTTATTTCTTAATAAGTAAGGGGACTAAAGTTAAAATTTATATAAATAAATAGTGAGGAGATTTGCATGTATACGGTCTAAATTTTGAACCATAATAGTTAGAGTCTTTAAATTTTTACAGGAGGTGAATTACTGTGTTAGGACAGGGACATATTTTTCACTTATATTGCTTTTTTTACAGCAATAGTTAGGCTCCTATAATTTTCATATAAAGCTATAACAATAATTAGTAAAATGTAATGACTATTAGATAGTGATGCAGTTTTCGCGAATATGACTGTTTTTTAACCGACTTCAAAAAAAGAAGGAGGTTATCAATTCGTCTGTGTGTTGCTTTTTTTTTTTTTTTTTAACGCGAGTATATACAGAGTGTGTGAATTAATGGAAAAATATAAAAAATAAAAATAAAGGGTTTTGCGAGAGTTGCAAATATTTTCGAATAGTTTTAGCCTAATTTTTGAACCGGAACGGGTAGACACTTTAGACCTACTCAAACAAATTTGTCCCCTAGAACAAATAACAAACCCAAAAATTAAAGGGTGTTTCGATAATAACTCGATATTACATATATAACCTTATATTGACACTTAAAATTTACACATATTATATTTAACAATATCTACAGTAACAACAAGAAACGGAAACAAATTTAATAATAATGGGGTGGTCCCTTAATGTCTCAAAGTTGCGTAAAAAATTATAGACTTGAATTTTAAAAGTTGAACTGAACATAGTTCGAAACCATACTTGTGTGATTCTGACTCGCATTTGGCTGATTTATTTTTATTAATTTCATTTTATTTGGATAATACTTTTAATTACCTTTCCAATCGCACGCATATTACCTCATTCTACCCTAAAATAGTCGAGATTTGCCATACTTTACATACAAATTTAAAGGGGTCCGTAACTCCGAAACTAAGAGTACCGCCCAATTTGTGCTTGTGACATTTTTGTTTAAAATTAAATTTTTATATATACATACATATATATCTTACATTATAATTTGGAAATAATTTTTTTATACAAAACAAAAATACAACTTGTCGTTTTTTCTGTAGTCAAAAAGTAGACAACACTTTAAAAAAATAAAATGAAAATAATCAAACCAAAAAACAAAAAATGCTTCGTCAGGCTTTGTCATGCAACTTTTTCAACCCCGCTTGCCTCCCAACCCCTCTTACTAACAAGAAAAAAGTTGCATGAAAAAGTTGCGGCGTTTATTTCAAGGTGTAAAAGTGGTCTAAATCTCAAAGTTCTCAATTTTTACAATCTTCTTCATCCAATGTTTGTAGTAATCGAAATAAATTTTTTAATAATAATCCTAACAAAAATTATTTACAATATTCATGTCCAAATAATGACCAATACAATTCAAGAAGTTTTGGTGGAAATAATTTCATTTATAATAACGATGACTATATAAATCTTGCTCGTAATAGTAGTTCTGAAAATAGTGGTAACTTTGTAAATCACACTTTAAGAAGACATTTTAATAACAATGGAAAGTTTAACAGAGGAAATAACAATAGAAACCGTATTCAAAATTTTAACAACAGTGGACATTTAAATCAAAGTGAAACTTTTAACAGAGAAGGAAACTATAATAGTAAAGGTAACATAAATCAAAATAGTAACATAACTTCGAATAACAGTGCACGAAACAGTGTAAATAAAACCCTTTCGATGGATGTTGATTGTACTGAAATGTCAAATTTTCAGTTACAAGCCGAAAAATTTACCCTATATAATAGTTAAGTCAAAATCTACACCTATAAAAATACTAATAGATACAGGTTCAGCAACAACTCTCATAAAAAAAGAAATATTTCATAGTACTTTTAGATCAGATTTAGAAAAGCCTGTTATTTTAAACACTATTTGTTCTAAAACAATTGCTAATACAAAGGTAACGATTCCATTCTTTAAAGAATTTCATTTACCAAACTGTTTCTGATTTTGATGGTATTTTAGGTTGTAATATTTTGAAACCCCTAGGCGCAAAAATTGATTTTAAAGAAAACTTATTGTTGATTGAAAATGCGAAAATTCCACTAATATTTGAACAAACTGCAGAACCGTACAGCGAAAATGATGTATTCTATTTCAATGATATAATTCTAGATATAAATTTCAATGAGCCACGAATGGAGTATTTAACTGACAAATTAAAAACGGAAAATTTGAATAATGAGGAAATAGTGGAGTTAACAAGACTTATTAGAGAATTTAAATCGGTATTTTATATTGAGGGTGAAAATTTATCTTCTGTTGGTAAATACAAACATAAGATTCCTACGATAAATGATATTCCAGTGTATCGTAAAACATACCTTTTTTTTGAAATCCATAAGGATGAAGTGGAAAAACAAGTAATTGAGATGTTAAAGTCAGGTATTATAACGAAATCATCAAGTCCATATAATGCTCCAATATGGGTTGTTCCTAAAAAGATAGACAACACTGGAAAACAGAAATGGAGAGTTGTGGTAGATTACAGGAAATTAAATGATGTAACAATCGAAGACAAATTCCCAATTCCTAATAATGTAAATCTATTTACGAAGTTAGGAAGTGCTCAATATTTTAGTACACTCGATTTGGCAAAGGGATTTCATCAAATTCCAATTCTACTTGAAGATAGACATAAAACGGCATTTTCCACTGCAACAGGACACTATGAATTTACACGTATGCCTTTTGGATTAAAAAATGCACCCGCATCTTTTCAAAGAATGATGAACAAGGTACTTCATGATTTTATAAATAACATTTGCGTTGTATATCTAGACGATATTTTGGTATTTTCCACATCACTTCAAGAAAATATCGTATCTTTGAAAAAAAATTTTAAAAGGTTATCCGACTACAACCTTAAAGTACAGGTTGATAAATGTAATTTTTTTAGAAGAGAATCTGAATATTTAGGTCATATTATTACACCAGATGGTATTAAACCAAATCCTGATAAAATTAAAGCAATTCAAAAAATCTCATTACCAAAAACTATAAAAGAAATCAGATCATTTTTGGGTTTGTCTGGTTTTTATCGAAAATTTATCAAGGACTATAGTAGAATAGCTCTTCCAATTATATCATATTAAAAAAAAGGATCTGTTATTGATATTAATAATCAGAACTACAGCGATTCTTTTAACAAATTAAAGACAATCTTATGCACAAGTCCAGTTTTAGCATATCCTAATTTTAATAAGTTGTTTGTCTTAACTAGAGATGCTAGCAATGGAGCCTTAGCGGCAGTGCTTTCTCAAAATGGACATCCTATTTCCTATACGTCGCGAACATTAAATAAACATGAACTTAATTATAGTGCAATCGAAAAGGAATTGCTAGCAATTGTTTGGTCGATTAAATATTTTAGGCCCTACTTATTTGGTAAAAAATTTAAAATTCAAACTGATCATCGACCACTGATATGGTTAAATTCCTTAAAAGAACCCAATATAAAGCTACAAAGATGGAAGATACAACTTAATGAATATGATTTTGAAATAGAATATATTAAAGGCAAAACAAATGTAGTAGCTGATTATCTTAGTCGCTTAGAAGTTAACATTTTAGAAGAAGAACTAAACCCCAGTTCTGATTTAGCTACAATTCATAGCGGGAAGGAAAATTTAAATGATCATATTTTTATTTCAGAAGCACCTATAAACTTATATAAGAACCAAGTTATAATTTCGTTAGGAAATACTTATAAATACGAAACTCAAACCTTATTTGATAAAAATAAAAGGCACATAATAACATTAAAAAACTACTTTGAAGAAAAGTTACTAGAGTTTTTAACAAAAATTTTTCCAACCACGGTTGGAATATTTTGTGACAATTTTGAAATATATAAAAATTTGCAACAAACCTTGATACATTATTTTTCTAATCTTCCTGACATGAAGCTTGTACGATATACCAAATTTATAAAAGATGTTTTTGATAAAGAAAATCTCTTGAATATACTTGGAAAATATCATAATGATAAGAATCACAGAGGTATTGAGGAAACATTCATGGAATTGAAAAATATTATATATTATCCAAACTTGAAGAAAGAAATTCATAAATTTATTAACAACTGCGTTTTGTGCAATATGTGCAAATTTGATAGACAACCAATTAAAACTAAATTTTGTGTAACTGAAACTCCAATAACATCTAATGAAATAATTCATATAGATATATGGTTCTTAAATAAAAATATAACTTTTTTAACTTGTATAGATAAACTTACAAAGCATGTATCCATACATTATTTGAGTGATAAAAATTCGTTGAGCATTGTCGAAAAAATCAGGGAAAGGCTTGCAGTAAACCAAATAAAATTGTGGCAATTGTGGCACAATGAATTCAATACGGCTTTGATTAGAGAATTTTTAAGATCAGAGAATATAGATTACCATTTTACGTCTCCAAATACGCACACGGGCAATGCAGATATTGAGCGTTTCCATCTTACGTTAAATGAACAAATAAGATTGTTTAAATTAGGGAAAAGTGCTCAAGGTCTGGACAATAAAGCTCGAGTATATAAATTAGTTGAAATATATAACGATACAATTCACAGTACTACGGGTTTTAAACCTAACGAATTATTACACAATAAGGTTGATAAGTCAATTTGGCAAAAGTTACATGATGTCGTACATGAAAAGAAAATCAAAAGGATTACAAAAGTAAACAATGGCAGAGAAGATTGTCATAAATATAAAGAAAGGGAACTTGTAAAGAATTTAGGCTTTTATAACTTGAAAGAAAAGCCTAGATATATTATAAAAGAAGTTAAAGAAATAAATAAAACAAATTTTGTTGATGAAAAAAATAGCAAGAGAGATAGACAAGTTGTTAAGAGAATCTTTAAATACCAAAATGAAATACCAGATATAAAATTTGATCGAAAAATTACTGGTAGAAATTATTCAAAAAATAAATATTACTAGAAAATATTATTGTAAATTTTAATATATTTTGAGTTTTTTGTTAAATATAGTAATTAATTTATTTTATTAAACTAATTTTGTAAACATGTTATTTTATTATATTTTAATTAATGATTACAATTGTTATTTTATATTAATCATTATGTTAAATCATAGGAAAATATTTATATTTATAAAAAGATTTAACATTCCAGGAGTAATGTTTACTCAAAGGATGGGGAGTTATATATTCTATAATATCCAATCTTTATTATGTTAAACAACTTTAATATTAATATTTTCTTTTCATAAATAAATACTGTTATTCTTATTTTTATTCTATTATTAGAAATTATTGTCAACTTATAGAAAAACATTATTCAAATATTGATTTAAGTTTTTCATAATCAATTTGATATTTTCATTGAAAAGATATCTGTTTTAAAAATAATTTAAATATTTAAAAAATAAAAGAAAATTTTTAAAAAAAATATAACAATAGTATTTATTTATTATCATCATTTTATTAAATGTCGCCGAGATCACGAGCAACAATTTCAGGCATCAAATAGTCGGTTATTATGGCACGATAACGGTCGCCATTGACGGTTACGTTCGCACCGGCATCTTTTTTAAAGAAATATGGACCGACAATTCCACCGGCCCACAAACCACACCAAATCGTTGTTTTTTCTGGATGAAGTGGCAGCTCTTGAATCTCTACAGGTTGCTCTTTGTCCCAAATGCGGCAATTTTGTTTGTTTACATACCCAATGAGCCAGAAATGGGCCTTATCGCTAAATAAAATTTTCCCGAAAACGTCGGATCTTCTTGGAACTTTTCAAGAGCCCATAGAGCGAAGCGATTCTGTCTAAAAAAAGCTATTGAAAAAAGTATCTCGAAATGGATCACCTTTTATTACATACATTATTACATTTTACTATTCCTTTACACAGAGAGAATTAGAGAGATTTTAATGAGGCATAACTCTGACCAGATACTAAGAAATTCAATATTGCCGAAAAGTGTTCTTTTGCAAAAATAATATAAAGAATATTTGTATTTTTTCAATAAATTTTCTTAAATAATTAATTAGAAACTATAGAATAAATAAAAATATAAATATAACGGCATCATGTTGTGTATAATTCTCTATAATTCCATTCTCTAATAATTCCATTGTCCAAATTCGTTTCGTACTCTTTTCTGATTGTCGTCTTCCTATAATTGATCAATTAATAAAGCAACAGCTAAATCATGCGCCACCTTAAATAAGAACAGCTTTAAACGGCATTTAGACGGTCAATCGCGGTTTGTCAGCGCAGCGCGATGGGAGAGAGTGTTTAGCATTTACATGATTAAGCGAAGATTTTCAAACATCATTATAAGATGGCGCTTGAAGTAGCTGCTGCTTTATTAATTGATGAATTATAGGAAGACGACAATCAGAAAAAAGTACGAAAAGAATTTGGACAATGGAATTATTTAGAGAATTATAAACAACGGCATTATGACTATATTTTTTTATTTATTCTTCTGTTTCCAATTAATTATTTCAAAACATTTATTGAAAAAAATTTATTCTTTTATATATTTTTTTTTGCAAAAGAACACCTTTCGGCAATATTAAATTTCTTAGTATCTGGTTTAGAGTTATTCCTCATTAAAATCTCTTTAATTCATACTGTATGTAGTTTTCAGTATTTTACTTTCAATGCACCGCCAACCCTTTTCTTATTTATGCCTGTTTAAGGTTTTAATCAAATCTATCTTTTGAGAACAAGTAATAATGTTAGATGCTAAGTTGAAGGAAAACATTTCCCCAACTTCGTTATGGGATTTTCCTTTATAATAATTGAAAAATACCAATTTAAATAATATTTTTGCTAACTCATCTACATACCATTTTTTAAGTTGAATTTTGGCAATCAATATTTCTCATATAAACACACACACACTAATTACATAAATGAAAATATTTTAATAATTCTTACATACAATGAAATTTATAATCAAGCTTAAGTTCGTTTTTATTCTCTCTAGAAAGAATTAATTAAATTACAAATTAGGTGATAATATTAAAGAAAAATTGGGAAAAATTAAATTTTTAGACACCAGCACGAGTGGAATGCACATTTTCTAGACAGCCACGTCCGTCATCAGCACTACTTGTATCTAAATCTACTTATTACACCGTCAGACTTTTTCTTGTGGGGATATGTAAAAGTCTAAAGTTTATGCGTGACAAACCCGCTTCGATTCATGCCTTGGAGGAATACATCACGCGTGTCATTCGCCAAGTTACCAGTCGAAATGCTCAAACGAGTCATCGGGAATTGGACTCAAAGGATGGACCATCTACGACGTATCAACGGCAAACATTTTTATAGACAATAATCTTCAAAAAATAAATGCCAAAGAATGTTCTACTCAAATGATAATAAACATTCTCCATTAAATTTGAATTTTTTGTGTTTTTTTCTTTAAAAAAAAAGTAGGGAGACCTCGAAATGGATCACCCCTTATTTTATTTTATACAGAAACAAAATTCAAAGTTCCGTGTAATACATTTACTCCACAGTTATATTGTTGTCTATCATGAATAGTTTTCAGTATTTTACTTTCAATGCACCGTGAATCATTTCTTATTGTGCCTGTTTAAGGTTTAATCAA
>CATIVE010000130.1:0-15764 GCA_949628195.1 Phasia obesa | reverse complement strand
AAGCCCAATTAAATTTTGTAAAATAAATTTTATTTTTATTTTACACACAATTTTTTTATTACACAAGCAATAAATCCAACTGTTAATACTAAATCGAAAAAATTATATTTATAACACTTATGAAATGTTGGGAATATTTTAATGTACACAAACTAAAATATGGAATTGTATCATTTCTTTTACACAATACTACAAAAATATATTTTAGAGACGTATCGTAATCGATATACGACTGCACTGCTATTTAATTTTGCGAAAAAGAATGCCCTGATCTCACTATAGATCGTTATCAACTTATGCTCAGCATCAATTTTCTCTGGCAAAACAATAGTTTTTGACGGCCTTTAGGGCATTCGTCGAAACCAAACTTCGTTCAGAATTGAACTTTGTAAACTAGCAGTACAATGTAGTAATGTATTACTTTGTCTCCAAAAATATAAACCACACGCAAAGAAAATACATGGTTGAAGTAACCATAATCTAGAAGCAACATACTTTGATTGAATTATATGACTGAAGAAAACATATCATTATTAAAAATTCCAATATGAACAAATTATGGTTAAATTAAACTATTAGAGTGTAATTAAAAACTATTAAATGTTCTAGTCATGGAAAGATTTTTATTAATGAATTTTTTCGTTTTTTTTTTTTTTTTTTGTTATCAACATTTTCAGTTTTGCTAACCTATATACTATATACTTTTGCAAAAATAATTGCTTACTGTTTTTTTTTTTTTTTATTCCGTACCTGAAGAGAAAATCGTAACCTTATCGTTTTCGCTACAATGTATGTCCGGCCGTTAGCGCTTTCTATCGCTGGAACCGTAAAAGTATTCTTAAAATTTCCATACAAGTTGTATTATTGTTGCCGCTATAACAACAAATACTAAAACTTACAGGGTATTCTGAACGTGACGTGCTTTTTTTTTGTGTATATGTCTTTATTTTTTTAAACGTAAGAGGCAGACACTTGAAATTTATGCACAGTAATAAAAAATACACTTTAAGCCTATATATTAAACCTATATGAAGTATAAATTTGTTCCCTATAGCTACTACAAAAAATTTTCGTGTTCAATTGTCACACGATTGTGCATATATACTTAAATGATAATAGGCTTAAACCTTAAATTTATACAGATTATATTTTACAATTTCTACTATAACAACAAGTAGGGAAAATAAATCAAAATGTTGCAAATTTGAGGAATTTGGCTTTATCTGATAAAAGTGAAAGACACTTAATATCTACACAGGGTATTTTGTACTAAACTCCTGTATAAAAAATAATTAAAAATTAAAGGGTTAAGGGAGAACCCTGACGTGAGTAAATTTAAAAGTTGCACTTTAAAATTTATATACAGAAGGTAGTACGGAACCCTACATGTATGCGTCTGACTCGGATATGACCGATTTAATATTCTTATTTTTTTTTTTCTTTTTAGTAGTACATTATGATTTTGCAAAAGTTCTATGGTTAAAACCAACCATGTTGAGTTTTTTGTGTGTAGTAACCGTTTAATGATGAAATCTTAACCTTATGGTAACAACAGTAATGTTAGAAACAACTAAAATTTATTCAGAATGTAATGTGGTTTATTGTGACCATACCACGTATACAACCAAGGGCTAGATTGTTGTTTAGTAAATGCTCGACAAATCAGGAACCTTCATCCTTTTTAAAGTCAGTTAAAAGTCTAATACTTTACAATGCTGCAATTTATCCAAATATGAAGAACAGCTCTCGGACATTATATCTTTCAAATATCTATTAAACTTAAATGTTCTCTATTAACTAAAATATACACATCTATATCTATCTATTTTCTAGTTATAAAATAATTAATAATTTAAACTGTTCGATCTTTATACACTGTCCCGCTTTAATTGTCACAAATCTTTACAATTTAACACCAAATGAAAAGGCAAACAGAAAAAGGACTCTTACAAATGGTTTAATTTATAACATTTCCTCTGCCATTTGTCATATGACAATTGCACAATTTTGAAAAATGAAATAATTTTCTGTTTGTGTAGACTCTATTTCCTAAATTCTTTCACAGCCCATAGACACATTGGCATGTAATGACACACAAACCAGAATATCAAAAATATGCTTTAGCATGAAAACAACATAAAGGCATAATAGCAATTGTAAAAGAATATCTTGACATTATACATAGACACAAAAGAGAATAAGAGTTAAATAAAAAATTCACAGTTTAGCTACCACTTCTACTAGTTGTCTTTTACACAGAATCAGTTTGTACAACCAAAAGTAGATAAGGTCTATAAAATCATAAGCAGGCCTTAAAAGTTGGTCTTTTTTAAATTTTTTTTTTTTTTTTGAATTACAAGTTAACGTGTGATTATATTTAAATTACATTTAATTTAATTTAATTAAATTTAAGTTAAATATTGCACTCATTGTCTGCACTGATTGTCGTTGCATTCGTAAAAAGGGCTTGAAAAATGATGCGCCATTTGTTTGTGGTTGAGCTTTAGGAAATTTATATGCATGACTGACTTCATATCATGTATTTTTGCGTGCGTGTAGGGGTGGATGTGTTCGTGTAATACAACGTTTTACACAAAATTTATGTTTAAATGAAATAATTAGAACAAGAAAAAAAGGGGAAACCAGAAACGAGTATCACAGCGAGTTGAGACATAGTTTTGTTTGCTGATTTGTGTCTTCTAGTACATCATATTATTGTCAACATTTCGTAAATTATTTTCTTTTATTTTATGGTATTCTTGGCAAAATGAAAAGTTGTAGAATAAAAACACAAAAGTAAAACAAAAAAAAAAAAAATCGTCATTTCAAATTGTAATTTGTTACAACTATTATGAAAAGG
The DNA here is from genome assembly GCA_949628195.1 of Phasia obesa. Classification (NCBI taxonomy): domain Eukaryota; kingdom Metazoa; phylum Arthropoda; class Insecta; order Diptera; family Tachinidae; genus Phasia; species Phasia obesa. Next base: position 12,904 of record CATIVE010000130.1, on the reverse strand, counting down.
ATTTTTTGTAGTTTCTTGCAAAACTGTGTAGTGCAGAAACAACTGCTGCTATTTAACCCCAATCAAAATGGTATGAAGGAAATGTTACGTATTACAGCATATCCCGCAATTATAAATAAGAGACGAATGCTTCTGTTATTTATTAATAATCTAGTAAATATAAAATCTAGTAAATATAAAACGGATTCTGAGTTCGTTGTTGTTGACAGTTCAGTTGCGAAGAAATAGTTAAATCAAATATAACTGAAGATTTAGGCAAATTTTATAATTTCACTTTCATAATAAAATTCAACTAATTTTATTATGAAAGTGGATTTTATAGCAAAAAATTATTATCTCTGGAACCACAATAGACTCTTGAAATTTTCGCAGAAGATGTATACCTGTTGCCGCTATAGCAAGAAATACTAAAACTTATAATGTGTTCCGAAGGTGACGTGTTAATTACGATTATGCCTATATTTCTTGAGCTGTAGGAGCCAAACCCTTACAATTTGCAGACAGTAATTAAAACTATGTTCGCTTTATAAACAAGTATATAAAATTGAATCTAGATTTTCGTGTATATGGACTAAGTTTTGAGCGTTAATAGGTAGAATCCTCAAATACATATTTACTATGGCCACTATAACAAATAGTTAAAATTAAAGGATATTATACATGAATATGGCATAATTTTTTAACCATAATAGGTAGACTCTTGAAATTTTCACAGATGGGGTATATACAGCAGATGTTTTGCTACGGCCGATGTGACAGTTACTAAAAACTAAAGGGTGTTCTGACAGTGACATGTTTTCATGTATAGTGACTTATTTTTTTATTATATTCATGAGTAGTGACTTATTTTTTTAATCGTAATATGTAGACTCTTGATTTATATATAGAAAGGGAATTGTCATGGTCACAGTAACAAATAATAAAATTATAGGGTGTTCCGTCAGTGATATGATTTTTACGTAAATAGCCTTATTTTATAAACCGTAATAGGTAGACTCTTGAAATATTTACAGTGGATGTGTAACTTCGGTCGCTATAGCAATTACTAACCATTAGTGACGTGTTTTTCACGAATATTAGCTTATTTTGCGAAAAGCAATAGGTAGGCTCCTGATATTTTTATAGAAAGTGTATTATCATGGCCGCTATAATAACAATTAATAAAATTTAAAGGGTGTTCCCATAAGACATAAAAACATTAACAACTTGAATTTTTAAAGTCGTACTAAACATAGTACGGAACCCTGCGTGTGTGAGACTAACTCGCACTTGATTGATTTATTTATTTTTTGATATAATTACTTTTTTCTTTTTGTAAGTTATAATTGAATTCTTAGGAATTTATTATGGAACTATACAGTGCACAAGTTTTTAAGGGGTCCCTATTCTTCTCAACGATCAATTGTTATAAAGCATCGTAAATATCGGCTTTCAAGATATATGCGACCACAGCAAATAAAAATATTATTAATACTATAGAATTAAAAAGTGCTTTTACTACACCCCAAGCTCAATATTATCTATTAAAAAAATATACTTAACACTAAAAATTACACAAAAGAACCTTTTAATTTACCAATGGTACTTGCCAGCATCAAATAGGTGCCGATAATTAAGTTTGCCGCAACATTTGTCCAATAAAAAATATATACTCCTGTTACTGAAATTTTTATCAAAGCTAGATGGCGTCTTTATTCTTTGAATCGGCATTTCCTACTTTCCACCATTTCTTAGTGTCCACCATTTATAAAATATTACTATGGGAAATTTTGGTACTTTTGAACATTCACATTTTTATTGAGTTAATCCAAATTATTCCTATATTTCTACGTTGCATGCTACGAGTGTTATCAATAAAATGTCTACTAAAATGCCAGCATACCAAGATGTGGTTTGATGTTTTATAAACTGTGTATCTGCACAGAAAGTTAGTTTAATTACGCTAGCTGCTACCTTTAGCTCAAAGTAAAACCAGTTTATTTTAAAACGGATTATCTTCATGAAATGATGTTCAAATTTAATCAAATGCCTCTGCAAGGAAACCTTCCCATCACTAAACAGAAAATAACTCTTTAAGAAATAAAAAGAAAAAATAAACACAAGAATGAAATGTGAGCCAAATTAGTTTGGAAAAAAAGAAAAAAAAAATCGAAACAACGCTAAATAGAATATTAAATAGCCTCTAGGCCATTGAACAAGAGTAAAGATACAAAGATTGTGAAACAAACAATCAAACACATACACACGTATACTACATACTTAAACAGATTTAAACATATTCCTACAATTGAAGCTACAAACAACAGCAGAGGCGCTTTAAAAACACAAAGAATCGGGCAATAAAAGTAAGAAAAAATCAAAAATACACAACAAACGCTTTTTTTAGAAGAATTTACTCATTTACTTTTGGGTCTTTTAACTTGTAATAGAAACATTAGCAACAGGCATGACATTGTTATTTGTAGCCCAGTAACGTTGAAATAAAAGAAATAAAGAACTGGCAAGAATTTTATGGGAATGAAAGATTATTCTTCTTATGTTTAATTTCTGGTATTTAAATCATATTGTTTGGATTTTAAATATTACCTTTCCTTGTTTTGTTGTGTCTGGGACAACAAAATATTTAACATACCACCGAGGCTGCATAGTTATTTTAAACGATTACAATATTTAACTAATTTAACTGTTTTGTGGGGATTCAAGGCTAATGAATGTGTGAGTGTTTGTGAACGTATCTATCGTTTCATCTTTGTAGCAATTTTCATCTAATAACTATAATATATTCTTGATTGGTAATTTTAATTAATTTCACTGCGAAAATCCTTACAATATTTATAATATTATTCTGTTGTTAATTCTCGTAATATCCTGGTGATATTTGTTTGCACAATTCTCTCTATCTTCTGTTCCTTAAGTTGTTTGTGTTTACATTTGTTTGTCTATTCATGCTTTTTATTTGTTTCTCTTCCTTTGTGTAGGAAGTAAAATACTGTTGGGTGTGTTTGTGTATAGGGACGTGTTCGTATCTAATAATTTAATAGCACTAAATAGCTTGAAATGTTTATAATGTGTTTTAATATTGGTTTTAATTATTAGTTTTTATTATTTGCTTTTTTTATTATTTTGTGTTTTTGTATGATATGTATGCGGCTATTTATGAGTGTGAGTGAGTGCATAATTTGTGTGTTTTTCATTCGGAATCTTGTTTAACATGATTGTCGCGGTTATTTGAATAGTCTTTTGTGGCTTAAAATTTAATAACCTAAAAACATGCAGGTATTTGAATTAGATTTTGTTTTATTTTGTGTGTACCTCTCTTTTAAACTCTGTTATAATTTAATATAAATTTAATGACTTTTATTTTGTTTTTGTAGTCAGTAATAATACAGTATTAAACTTTTAGTTGCAAGCGTCAAAACGATTCGTATAGTCTGAAAGAGCAGCAAAAAATAAAATACACCTGTATTCCACTCTTTCTAGATCAATTCATATATTTGCAAAAAATGTAAATTTATATAAAATAAAAAATTAATCATAACAAACGTATTTCACATAATGCATTCATTTATCGCCTCTATCAAATTCTAGTAGTACAATCGCCTTAGAGAAGGAGGAGAAGATGTTGGGGACGATGAGCGTTGCAACCACGTCGACAAGTGAAGAAAACATGGAAACATTAAAAAAATGTTTTGGAGAGGATGTTGGCATATTTATTGGCTCATGTCGATTAATTTTCTCGAAAGTTGTGGGCATGAAACGTGTGGCAGCGAAGTCTTAACTGTTAACGAAACGTGGGTATATGGTTATGACGTCGAAAACAATACCCAATCATCCCATTGGAAGCGGCCAGATATGCCAAGCCCGAAAAAAGCACGCCAAATTCTATCAAATGTGAAGGTTTTGCTCACTGTTTTCTTCGATTGCAATGGTGTGGTGTATCATGACTTCTCTCCAACAAGTCGTATGGCTAATAAGGAATACTAAAAGTCTCAAACGATCGGAATTGTGGAAAAAATTACAGAATCTGCATCACGATATTGCACACATCAATGCTTCTTCGAGATTTTTTGGGCAATACTAACTCCCTAATCATGCCTCTACCACCTTATTCGCCAGATTTGGCTCCCTGCGACGTTTTCCTATTTCCAAAACTGATTAGACCTATGAAGGGAAAACGTTTTACCACAATTGATTAGAAAGTGTCAGAATCGAAGAACGTGCTGATGGCCATACCGAAAAGAGCATTTCAGAAGAGCTTCGTGGATTGGAGGAAGCTATGGCATAAGTGCATTATATCTGAGCGGGATTACTTTGAAGGGGACAAAATGGATATTGATAAAAAAAATAAATACTTTTCAAAAAATTTAAAATTACTTTTTTTTCACAAAATCAATTTGTGTGACGAAATGAGGGACTAACGAGCCAAGTTTACTAGCTGAAGGTAAGAATTCTGATAAAGATGGTTCTCTGATCGATTGCAATCGATCATTATGTGCGGAAATTGTTTCCAAAATTCTAGCATTAGAAATATATTGTGCATTAATAACGGACTCAACATCAGTGTAATAGATTTAACTGAAGTAAAATCGCAAAATTTTTGGAGAATGTTCAGTTCGACGCAGCCAAACTGTAAGGCGGACATATCTAACTTTGTGGCGATAAACTTTACTTTTTATACACATTAAACCACGGTTACAATATTCGCAAACACATTTTCGTTTAAATACTAATGAAATTTGCTAATTCGCCCATTATCTGTAATACGAATGAAACGAAATCGTGTAGAATTTTAAAAACATTTGGCATAAAAAAGTCAAAGTTTTTGTGTTTTATATGTAACAAAATTTTTATTGTAAATCGACATAGTTAAAGATAAGATAAAAATTTAAAGAAAGCATTTTATTTTAACAAAAACTTATTTAAATTTTTTTAAAATTCCACAGACATACATATGTGTGTATTTTATTCGAAATAAAACGAAAAAATATTCAGATGTGAAATGCAGAACAACTAAAAATTCGGATTATTTTTCTTCTGAATGACTAATCTAGCATACCAACATTTAACAAGAGAAAATTGTAAAGTTGTTAATATACTTTTTTTAATTGTAATTATTAGGGGACATCATATTTAAAATCTTATCCTCTGCTTTATTCGTTATAGTTTTAGAAATTTGTAAACACAAGTCTGTAGAACTCCAAAGGTCTTATATTATCTTCACCCTAAACGTATGCTACTTTTTTTAGCAATACAAATTCCAAGAAGTGTTGGGATCTGGCAATATTTAATTTGTAAACGCCAATAATAAAATTGTACCAAATCAGCATCAATTGTACCAAAATTTGCATTAAATAACTAAAACAAACAAAACATACATACAGTAGCTCGACATTAAAAAAGGACCAATCATAACTCTTTTACTAGGGTATTTTAAAGTTATGATATTTGGCCTTGATTCCCTGAATTTCTGTTTTTGTGTTGCTAATTTACTAACAGCAAGTGCTTGAAACTCCAACAAAGTATCCAGATCTTTATCCGATAGATTATGGCTGTTTTTTTTTAGAATAATAATAAGGTTAGCTGAAGCAACAACAAATATAAGGTGGTAAATATTAAAGTAAAAATAGTAAACAAGAGTGAAGACCTAAAGTGGTAGACTTCGTTCTCACCAACTGACGATTGTTGATTGAATACAGTTTTCTCGTATTCCTTTATCTGAGTTTGGTTGGTTATTTAAGCATCATCTATTTGATGATGCTTAAAACTAAAACACTACCGAAAAAAGATATATTCGAAGAGTGCTGATGACGGACGTAGCTGTCTAGAAAATGTGCATTCCGCTCTGCTGGTGTCTAAAAATTAAATTTCACCAATTTTTCTTTAATAATATTACCTAATTTAATTTACTCTTTCTTAGAAGGAAAAGAACGAACTCAAGCTTGACTACAAATTACATTGTATATAATATAAATAGTTCGACTAATAAAATTTTAAATTTTTAAAATAATAATTTTAATTTTAAGGAGTATTTGAAGGTCGAAAAGAACGTACGATACTGCTGTAAACAAAGATAATAAAAATCCTGAACATAAATTAAGAAGGTTGCAATTTTGTTTTGAGAACTATGAAATCAGAAATGTTTATTATTGTAAGAAAAGGTAAAAATACTGATTAAATACAATTATATAACGAATTGTACCAAAACGGCATGAAGTTGACCAGTGTATCACTGATGTCGATTGTACCAAATTTGGTACAATTGTACCTTTGTGGTACCAACACTGATTCAAAGACGTTATTATAAGTCTGTATTTTTTAGTTGTTTTAGTTTTTTCTTTAATTTCATTATTTAATTTTTAATCATTAACTTATTTTTATTATTTGTACGAATGTATACCTAATAAAACGATACAAAAATATTCTTTAAGTTTTGATGTACATATTTTATTTCTGGTAGGTATTTGAAGCGATATTGCAATATCATCCCTTTGGATTGGGTTAGTTAAAATTGTTCCTAAAAAATGATTTACTTTAGTTTAAATCCATTCGGAAGAGAAAACAGACAACATTTTTGCAACGAAAATAAACTTTGAATCATTAGCGATAATGTATAAATGAACGAGTGGCAAGAGAATTGTGCAAATAAATCACTCAACATTTGTTACGAGCTAAATTATTATTTTTCTACTGTCTTTTTGCATGTCATTGTTTTTTCTACTTATCAAATATACTTCCGCTCGTTTGTCTAAATAAATATTTAACCTAAAAATCAAACAAAATATGTTCAAATGACAGCAGTCAGTAGAAAATAGTAAAGAAAATCGTAAAAAAGCTACTTATTTCAACAAAAGGGAAACTTAGCAACCATTGTATATAACGACATTCGCAACGTTCGCATAAAAAAGAACAATAGCAAGTAAGAAATCAAGAAGTCTTACAATCTATACATGCAAACGTGCATATGTATGGTATGTACATACACTCCTTTTCCCACTTTCTCTTGTATTTATGTGTAATGACATTTGTTATCAAAATAATGTCAAAGTCAAATAAAACTGGTAGGGTGGAACCAGGTCACATGGAAGAAAAAAATTGAAAACGAAAGATTAATTTAAATCTAAATCATAAATGTACCTGCTGATATAGAATTTAAATTTTTAATAAAAGTAAGAACTATAGAATTAGATTTTGTAGAAAAATGAAAATACAAGTATTTTAAACAATCCAAAACTAATGGCTTTAAAATGTTATCTTGTTAAAGGATGTTCAAAATTGACGTAAGATTATAATGTACCTCACTGGATGCCACAATATGAACAAAACATGGACAGCATATTGTTAAACTTTGTCAACCCTAAAGAGGGAAAAACTTGATCAATTGGGGATGCCTAAGATACTGACTACAAATAAGTGAATAAAAGGACCATTTTTAAGCAGTGCAGGAGAATATTATGGAAAGTAGTTAACATAAATTTGTAGTCATAGACAAGAATTTAATATTTAATGAAGCCCTCTGTAGCATATACTTACTAAATACTTATAAATCTGCATCTTTATGCTTACAAATTCAATTCAAATGGATTATTAAACATCTTATTGAAAGTAATAAAAATTCCTACTTATGAATGGTATTTATTTTGACCAATTTAGGAAAATAAACGATATCGCTAGATAATGATGTGATCATTATCCGACGGTATTCTTACTACTGCATAAATTTATAAAATGTAGACCAACCCCCCATTGCCTCATATGAATAGCGCACGCTACATAATGAAATCACAATGAAGAGACAATAGCACCACATAATGCCATTGTTCCATAATCACACAATATCGCACAGTGCACAATGCGTACGGTAATAAATAGCAATTTATAGAACATGCCAAGCCTGGACCAATGTCCTAAACTCTTGACCATTCAACACCTTCTGTTGACAGTACAACAGCACACTTGATCAACCTTGCACCATCTCTGCATATATTTATCCAAGCCAAAGCTACCACGTGTACCCCCGAAGGGGAACTCCCCAACAACCGGCTACAGAGAGGAATGGCTCTCTGTGGGGATACCGGTTCACGTGGTACCAGTCGTTTGGACAATGAGTTATTGGTTATCTAAACTAGTGTAGCTTGTTGTGTTTTGCCTTTTTCTACCTTAAAAATTAAATTTAAAACAAAGCAACAAGAAAAATAAACAAATATAAAATAGAAATAACGAAGAATAACAAAACCGATTTGTGTGTAAATTGTGTTTTACCTGAAAGAACTGATTTGTTTTTAAATTTAAGAGCAAACAAAAATACTAATTTAATAAAGCAGATAATTTCAAAAACTTACCTCAGCAGGAAATGTGTAACCATCTACACTATGCTCAGAACCAAATTGATCATGAAGGCCATAGTGTATGTGTATCTCATGAAATCTATAACGATACGATAATGGGCCACCTGTAATGTTTACCGGTATCTGCATGCCATCATAATTGGCAACAGTATCATTGCCCGCTGTAAAAATAATACTATGGCCTGTATTGGTGATTAAACCGCTTATCTGAAATTGAAGTTTATTTTGTTGTTAAAAGAATGCTGCTTAATAATAATGAATGATAAGTAAACTTACTCTATGTTTATCTATATGCAACGTTCTTAAATTAGGATCAAATAACAAACGCTGAGGTTCTAAGTTAACTGGTGATTGTCTTCGTCCTTTATTACACAAAGACCAATCGGGATTTATCAAACCCCAAAAGGCAGGACCTGCAAGTGTAAAGAAATAATTTTATTTAATTAATTTTTTTTGCTTTAAAATAAATTAAAACATCTAAGTTTTAAGATAAATCACGTTTATGTAAATCATTTGATTATAAAATATCCAAGAAAGTAGTTTAAGTGAAGTATCATTAACAATCACTACTCTATTGACAGTCTTTAACAAAGGACGGTAATGCAATTTCATTTCATACTCGTACTGGAAAAAATTGTCTTCACCTTTCCATTATGTTGACTGCAGTGTTGCTTTAGTCTTCTTTGTATTTAAACTTAATTTTTTTCAGTCATTTATGGTAGACGTATAAAAATATTGAAAATATTTTCTTTCTTTTTTATATTTTGAAAAAATATCTTCAGCTCGAGCATAAAAATCTTAGACAAGCAAATCACGTTTTATACACTCTAGTTGAAATGATGTGATAGAATATTTTTTAGATACTTTGCATAGATACAAAAGAAAAACGTATAAAACTTTTAAGTGCTCTTTCGATACTGAGTATTTAAGTTCTTGTATGTGCATCATTATTGTTATTGTCAAATAAACGTTATAATATCATCGACAAGTAAAAGAAAAAAAAATAACTTCAAATAAAACATGTTTATTTAGGTTGATTCTTCTCTTTAAATTTAAAATCAATCGAGTTAATCATCATCTATTTACGTAGTCTTAAGTAGTTTCCAGTTTGTGATTTTTAGACGTGATGTTTTAAGATGGAGGATGCGGATTAAAAGAACTTTTAAAAACTAAAATATGTAAGTAATTCACTACCTTGAGAATTAAAGTTGATGAATAAGAAACACTTTGCTAATTATTTGAGAAAGGAATAGAGTAGTTAAGTTTTTGGGCAACTCTGCAATTACACATTATAATTATTTCTAGAACAGTGTGGCAGCAGTGTCAAGTAGGTACATTAGTTTCAACAAATAAGTGCTATTAAGTCATATCGGCGAAGGACGAAAGCCGCTGCAGACAGTGCCTATAATTGTAATTATTAATTTGTAAAATTATTTACTTTTAATAAATAAAAATATATAAATAATATTGGCGAGCGAGGCGTTCGTGACTAACCGAACTTTATTAACTGCTTGATGCTAATCCAACGTTAAGAAGTTATGGGTTACTCGGATGTAATGAAGGTAGGATTATATGGACCTGATCTATCCTAGGATATCATAATGTTTAATGGACCACGTTTGAATTATGCGTGCTAAAAAAGCACGCTGTTTTAGGTGGGTAATTTCAGAAAATAGTTTTTTTTTTAACCTTTATGTCAACAGTAGACAATTTTTACGCACGTCAACTTTTTATATGGCAAATATTTTGTTATTAAGTATATTTTTAATTTTTCCTATGATTATTTAAAATAACGAATAACGTCTGAAAATGAAGAAAATTATACAGTAAATATGAAACTATTTGATCTTTTATGCCACCACAAACTGCCTGGTGCCTCACCCTCAACATATTGAGATCTAGATGAAGTATACAAGAACTCTCTATTCTGGAAACATTCAAATTAGAATAGATATCTATTCTGGAAATCTTCAGATTAATAATTTCTGATGAAATTTCGAACGTAATTATTCAAGAAATAAATAGAAAAGCGAACCAATACTATGGAGGTACTATATTGACTCAATTTTGGTACTGTTTTTACTCAATTTATACCAAAAAACTCACCAAATACGGAACAAGAGTGTTGTGGATATGTGACTTTTTTCATCCAGTAAACAGGAGAAAAACGTAGTTGGAAAAGTGTTGAAGGACTGTTACGTCAACCTTTTCCGTAGAAGTGCACGAAACATTGGGTTCGACAACTTTTTACCAACTACAATTTGAATGACAATTTATCGATGATGGGTACAGCATATAAAGGAACAACATTTGTTCCATCAAAATGTTCTATTCCAAAATGAAGTGTAGTATTATCCACCATATTCGATGTTAGCAACAAAAATAATATGTATTCTACTTGGCCAAGAAAAAAATCAGTTGTAGTACTTTCAACAATGCATACCAGAAGCGAAGTATACGGTCTAAAGATGAACCCAGTAATGATATTAGACTAGAACAGAAGTAATGTGGCGCTGATAACATGGACAAATATCGTGTATAATATTTAACCAGACATGGACAAGAACAAAATGGGTCCTTTGCGAACAACTAACGCAACTTGAGCAAAGCTAACCACATAACTAGAAAATTTTCTACACGAAACGCAATTGGAGATATAAACAGTCTACCTTTGAGGGTAATAATTGTTGCACTGCATTGCAATAGTTTCCAAAAAAATTTTTTGAATTCTGTGAATTTTTCAATGTAAAAAAAAAGCTTGTATGTACATTTGTATGTTCATATGTATGAATGTTCTATTTCTTAATTATAGTTTTATTTTTGTAATATTTTAAAAACTTGTACCTAAAAATAAAGATTGATTTTAAATTGTATGCAATATTAATACAATTTCATGTATTTTCCTAAACATACCCGTGTATGCAGGTGTTGACGTAAGAGGTAGTATTCAAAAAGTGGACATATCTCTGACCTGAGTTATCCAATTCTACTCAAACATGGGAATATGATATAAAACTCATTTGTTAAGGATATCATAAAATTACAGATTAATCTGTTAGCTACTTTCTGAGATATAGCTGATTTAAAACGCAAATCATACCCGGGTATGTTGCTATTGACATAAAGGTTAATTTAAAATCAATACATAAAACGCAAAATGTATTTGTTTCTTCAAGGAATAGAGCTGGGCGTTGTACTTTCCATATAAAGTAAATATTTATCATATGAATTTTTATTTGAACTATTTTTGAATTAATATATTAATTATTTAGGCTTAAGTTCTTAATTATAAAGAGATAAAGAAAAATTAGATACCAGCAAAGCAGAATGCATTTTCTAGACAGCTACGTCCGTCATCAGTACTCTTTGTATCAATCTACCCGGTAGTTTCAATTGTTATTAATTTTCTATTTAAACAAACTTATCAAAGAAATAGAATCTGAGAAATTTTAATTTTACATTATATTTCATTTTTGAAATTGTTTTACACTTGTAAACTCTATTTATTTTTCATATTATACTTCCAAGCAAACATTTTTCTTTATTTTAATTCCCTTTTATGTATTTTCTTTTATTTGAAAATGGCATATATCTGCCTTCTTATTAGCTATCCTTTGGTTAGCAATTAACTACAATAAGATATTTTTATTTTACATATTTGATTATTAACACAATAGTGTTGAAGTTAACAACACTATTCTATTTCTTTGATAAGTTTGTTTAAACAGAAAATTAATAACAATTGAAACTACCGGGTGGATTGATACAAAGAGTACTGATAACGGACGTAGCTGTCTAGAAAATGCATTCTGCTTTGCTGGTATCTAATTTTTCTTTATCTCTTTATAATTAAGAACTTAAGCCTAAATAATTATTTTTTAATAATGTAAATATTTATCATCGTGTTACTTGGTAGCTGTAGTAAGTAGTACCTTTAAATTTTGTTCGAACAACTCTTTTATTAATATGCATAATGTAGCGAAACACAGCCTGGATTGGAGTAGCAGGCGTGGTATGTTCAATATAAAGTGGTAAATTATTACCGTGTAGCTAGGGAACTGCAATAGGTGGAATCTTCAAACTTTGCACAAGTAACCCTTATACTAAAGTCTAGCAAATTACAGACAAGATTGGGACAAATTTTGAACAATTAACCCTCATACTAATGTCCTTAGACTAGCAAAACACAGACTGGATTGGACAGTGGGCACGCTACCTCGCCTGCAAACTGAAAACCTGGGGAACTATAGCAGGTAGAGTATTAATTTTTTTTTTTTTTTTAAAGCGTGGTGATTGGGACGGGAGCTGTTATTCTTCGTTTTTTAGAAACGAAGAATATAGTGAGATAATTTTTTTTTCAAACTGTGGGTAAAGAAACTTCCCCTATCCCACTCCCAATTATGCCCAAAAACTACAGAGCTCTTCATCTCCATATACCAAAGGCACATACAAAATTTTATTTTCATATGCCAAACGGTATGACAAACTCTGTACAAACTCCACAAAAATAGTGGCATACAGATACACGCCAAAATAGCCAAAATTGATTTAGGAGACCT